>CM050175.1:30547573-30595073 GCA_027410445.1 Discoglossus pictus
GGTAAACAGCATTGCCAGCCTTACCATTTTAATCCTGTCATTTTTGACTGGCAAGTTCCTAGTCTTATAATAAAGTCCATGCATACAGTATCCTATAATGGTCCATGCACAGAGTAATATAATAGTCCATGCACAGAGTATCCTATAATGGTCCATGCACAGAGTAATATAATAGTCCATGCACAGAGTAACCTATAATGGTCCATGCACAAAGTAACCTATAATGGTCCATGCACAGAGTAACCTATAATGGTCCATGCATACAGTATCCTATAATGGTCCATGCACAAAGTAATATAATAGTCCATGCATACAGTATCCCATAATGGTCCATGCACAAAGTAACCTATAATGGTCCATGCACAGAGTATCCTATAATGGTCCATGCATACAGTATCCTATAATGGTCCATGCACAGAGTAATATAATAGTCCAAGCACAGAGTAACCTATAATGGTCCATGCACAGAGTAATATAATAGTCCATGCACAGAGTATCCTATAATGGTCCATGCATACAGTATCCTATAATGGTCCATGCACAAAGTAATATAATAGTCCATGCATACAGTATCCCATAATGGTCTGTGCATACAGTATCCTATAATGGTCCATGCACAGAGTATCCTAAATTAGCCCATGCACACAGTATCCTATAATGGTCCATGCACAGAGTATCCTATAATGGTCCATGCACAGAGTATCCTATAATGCTCCATGCACAGAGTATCCTACAATGGTCCATGCACAGAGTATCCTATAATGGTCCATGCACAGAGTATCCTATAATAGTCCATGCATACAGTATCCCATAATGGTCCGTGCATACAGTATCCTATAATGGTCCGTGCATACAGTATCCTATAATGGTCCATGCACAGAGTAATATAATAGTCCAAGCACAGAGTATCCTATAATGGTCCATGCATACAGTATCCTATAATGGTCCATGCACAAAGTAATATAATAGTCCATGCATACAGTATCCTATAATGGTCCATGCACAGAGTATCCTATAATGGTCCATGCACAGAGTATCCTATAATGGTCCATGCACACAGTATCCTAAATTAGCCCATGCACACAGTATCCTATAATGGTCCATGCACAGAGTATCCTATAATGGTCCATGCACAGAGTATCCTACAATGGTCCATGCACAGAGTATCCTACAATGGTCCATGCACAGAGTATCCTACAATGGCCCATGCACAGAGTATCCTATAATGGTCCATGCACAGAGTAATATTATAGTCCATGCAAACAGTATCCTATAATGGTCCATGCACATAGTATCCTATAATGGTCCATGCAGACAGTATCCTAAATTAGCCCATGCACACAGTATCCTATAATGGTCCATGCACAGAGTATCCTATAATGGTCCATGCACAGAGTATCCTATAATGGTCCATGCACAGAGTATCCTACAATGGTCCATGCATACAGTTTCCTATAATGGTCCATTAACAGAGTATCCTATAATGGTCCATGCACAGAGTATCCTATAAAGGTCCATGCACAGAGTAATATTATAGTCCATGCAAACAGTATCCTATAATGGTCCATGCACAGAGTATCCTATAATGGTCCATGCACAGAGTATCCTATAATGGTCCATGCACAGAGTATCCTATAATGGTCCATGCACAGAGTATCCTATAATGGTCCATTAACAGAGTATCCTATAATGGTCCATGCACAGAGTATCCTATAATGGTCCATGCATACAGTTTCCTATAATGGTCCATGCACAGAGTAATATAATAGTCCATGCACAGAGTAACCTATAATGGTCCATGCACAGAGTAATATAATAGTCCATGCACAGAGTATCCTATAATGGTCCATGCACAGAGTATCCTATAATGGTCCATGCACAGAGTAACCTATAATGGTCCATGCACAGAGTATCCTATAATGGTCCATGCACAGAGTATCCTATAATGGTCCATGCACAGAGTATCCTATAATGGTCCATGCACAGAGTATCCTATAATGGTCCATGCACAGAGTAACCTATAATGGTCCATGCACAGAGTAATATAATAGTCCATGCACAGAGTATCCTATAATGGTCCATGCATACAGTATCCTATAATAGCCCATGAACAGAGTAATATAATTAACTCCATGCACAGAGTAATATAATAGTCCATGCAGAGTGTAATATTATAGTCCATGCACAGAGTATACTATAATAGCCCAAACACAGAGTAATATAATAGTCCATGCACAGAGTAATATAATAGTCCATGCACAGAGTAATATTATAGTCCATGCACAGAGTATCCTATAATGGTCCATGCACAGAGTAATATTATAGTCCATGCACAGAGTATCCTATAATGGTCCATGCACAGAGTTTCCTATAATGGTCCATGCACAGAGTAATATTATAGTCCATGCACAGAGTATCCTATAATGGTCCATGCACAGAGTAATATAATAGTCCATGCACAGAGTAACCTATAATGGTCCATGCACAGAGTATCCTATAATGGTCCATGCATACAGTATACTATAATAGCCCATGAACAGAGTAATATAATTAACTCCATGCACAGAGTAATATAATAGTCCATGCAGAGTGTAATATAATAGTCCATGCACATAGTAATATTATAGTCCATGCACAGAGTAACCTATAATGGTCCATGCACAGAGTAATATAATAGTCCATGCACAGAGTATCCTATAATGGTCCATGCACAGAGTAATATAATAGTCCATGCACAGAGTATCCTATAATGGTCCATGCACAGAGTATCCTATAATGGTCCATGCACAGAGTAATATAATAGTCCATGCACAGAGTATGCTATAATGGTCCATGCACAGAGTATTCTATAATGGTCCATGCACAGAGTAACCTATAATGGTCCATGCACAGAGTAACCTATAATGGTCCATGCATACATTATACTATAATAGCCCATGAACAGAGTAATATAATAGTCCATGCACAGAGTAACCTATAATGGTCCATGCACAGAGTAATATAATAGTCCATGCACAGAGTATCCTATAATGGTCCATGCACAGAGTATCCTATAATGGTCCATGCACAGAGTATCCTATAATGGTCCATGCACAGAGTATACTATAATGGTCCATGCAAACAGTATCCTATAATGGTCCATGCACAGAGTAACCTATAATGGTCCATGCACAGAGTAATATAATGGTCCATGCACAGAGTAACCTATAATGGTCCATGCACAGAGTATCCTATAATGGTCCATGCACAGAGTATCCTATAATGGTCCATGCACAGAGTATCCTATAATAGTCCATGCATAGAGTAACCTATAATGGTCCATGCACAGAGTATCCTATAATGGTCCATGCACAGAGTATCCTATAATGGTCCATGCACAGAGTATCCTATAATGGTCCATGCATACAGTATCCTATAATAGCCCAGGCACAGAGTAATATAATAAAGTGCAGGTGCCTGCTCCCTGTCCTATAATAAAGTGCAGGTGCCTGCTCCCTGTCCTATAATAAAGTGCAGGTGCCTGCTCCCTGTCCTATAATAAAGTGCAGGTCCTGCTGTGTATAACTTGTTGCTCGGTGCCAGTTGCTCTCACACAGCAGTGAGTGTCAGTCCCATGCACAAACTATATAGACACACACTATATACTGTACATACAAACACACGTTATACATAATACACACACAGCCTGTACCTGCTCCCGCTCCGCTCACACTCGCTATCAGTTCTGTGCTGCCTGGCACGCGCCTCCCTCCCACCTCAGAGAGCGCGCGAGATGCCTAGAGCACTGACACCTCCCGGGCTGCAGGGGGCGCGAGACAGACACAGCGCGTGCCTGAAACATGATGCGTGTGACGTCATCCAGCGTGAGCGTGGAGGAAGAGCGCGGAGAGACACCGGGAGTCAGAGAGGTGAGACAGGAGCGTGAGAGACCAGAGAGCATGTGGGAGAGGGAGGTCTGGTAATCCAGTGTAGACACCATCGTGAGGGAGGGAGTGAGAGAGAGGTAAACGTGATTGATTGAATGTGTGAGGTGAGTGTATGTGTGTGAGGTGAGTGTATGTGTGTGAGGTGAGTGTATGTGTGTGAGGTGAGTGTATGTGTGTGAGGTGAGTGTATGTGTGTGAGGTGAGTGTATGTGTGTGAGGTGAGTGTATGTGTGTGAGGTGAGTGTATGTGTGTGAGGTGAGTGTATGTGTGTGAGGTGAGTGTATGTGTGTGAGGTGAGTGTGTGTGAGGTGAGTGTGTGTGTGTGTGTGAGGTGAGTGTATGTGTGTGAGGTGAGTGTATGTGTGTGAGGTGAGTGTATGTGTGTGAGGTGAGTGTATGTGTGTGAGGTGAGTGTATGTGTGTGAGGTGAGTGTATGGGTGAGTGTATGTGTGTGAGGTGAGTGTATGTGTGTGAGGTGAGTGTATGTGTGTGAGGTGAGTGTATGTGTGTGAGGTGAGGGTGTGTGTGAGGTGAGTGTATGGGTGAGTGTATGTGTGTGAGGTGAGTGTATGTGTGTGAGGTGAGTGTATGGGTGAGTGTATGTGTGTGAGGTGAGTGTATGTGTGTGAGGTGAGTGTATGTGTGTGAGGTGAGTGTATGTGTGTGAGGTGAGTGTATGTGTGTGAGGTGAGTGTATGTGTGTGAGGTGAGGGTGTGTGTGAGGTGAGTGTATGTGTGTGAGGTGAGTGTATAGGTGAGGGTGTGTGTGAGGTGAGGGTGTGTGTGAGGTGAGGGTGTGTGTGAGGTGAGGGTGTGTGTGAGGTGAGGGTGTGTGTGAGGTGAGTGTGTGTGTGAGGTGAGTGTGTGTGTGAGGTGAGTGTATGTGTGTGAGGTGAGGGTGTATGTGTGTGAGGTGAGGGTGTATGTGTGTGAGGTGAGGGTGTATGTGTGTGAGGTGAGGGTGTATGTGTGTGAGGTGAGGGTGTATGTGTGTGAGGTGAGGGTGTATGTGTGTGAGGTGAGGGTGTATGTGTGTGAGGTGAGGGTGTATGTGTGTGAGGTGAGGGTGTGTGTGTGTGTGAGGTGAGGGTGTGTGTGTGTGAGGTGAGGGTGTGTGTGTGTGTGTGAGGGTGTGTGAGGTGAGGGTGTGTGAGGGTGTGTGAGGTGAGGGTGTGTGTGTGTGAGGTGAGGGTGTGTGTGTGTGAGGTGAGGGTGTGTGTGTGTGAGGTGAGGGTGTGTGTGTGTGAGGGTGTGTATGTATGTGTGTGTGAGGTGAGGGTGTGTATGTATGTGTGTGTGAGGTGAGGGGGTGTATGTATGTGTGTGTGAGGTGAGGGGGTGTGTGTATGTATGTATGTGTGTGTGAGGTGAGGGGGTGTGTGTATGTATGTATGTGTGTGTGAGGTGAGGGGGTGTGTGTATGTATGTATGTGTGTGTGAGGTGAGGGGGTGTGTGTATGTATGTGTGTGTGAGGTGAGGGGGTGTATGTGTGTGTGAGGTGAGGGGGTGTATGTATGTATGTGTGTGTGAGGTGAGGGGGTGTATGTATGTGTGTGTGAGGTGAGGGGGTGTGTATGTGTGTGAGGTGAGGGGGTGTGTATGTGTGTGAGGTGAGGGGGGGTGTATGTGTGTGAGGTTGTGTGTGTGTGTATAGGTGTGAGTATGTGTATAGGTGTGTGTGTGTGTACTACACATAAACAGAAAACTCACATACACAATTCACACTGCGAGACCCGTAGCACTTGCAAAAGGAAACCGCGACTT
This sequence comes from Discoglossus pictus, assembly GCA_027410445.1. Taxonomy (NCBI): domain Eukaryota; kingdom Metazoa; phylum Chordata; class Amphibia; order Anura; family Alytidae; genus Discoglossus; species Discoglossus pictus. The sequence continues at coordinate 30,553,267 of CM050175.1, forward strand.
CCATAAAAAAAAATACGAGACGCAAAAAATATGAACTTAACGGCCGAACCGCACACAGCGAAAACCACACTAAATGCAAAAAAAAATCACACGCAGCAAGGGGGGACACCCAGGACGTCTGGAAGAGATGTTACCTGTCAATTTAAGTCCAATTTCCAGAGTTTAGCCACTCGAAAATCCCCTACGCGAGAGAAAAAATGGCTGCCGAAAAAAAACTAGGTTACACGCAAAACTCTGCCACACATACAACTTTTACACAGGACCGTACAAGGTATAAAATACACTATTACGAAAGATGCAAAATGATCCAAACCCGCCTAACACATACACAATCACCGCCACTTTACACCACTAACTTGCACATACTAACATTCTCATTACAAAATTCGGAAGTACACAAACTGTTTCCCCTCGTGCACGCAGCCTATTTACACTGCACACATTGCTGACACTTACACCTCAGCTCAACAACACTGCAAATCTACATTGTATGCTGCAGGAAAATCAAAACAGATTGTTAGCTCTTCAGTATGTTGGTTGCTGCATATATTCATTACAAATAGGTAAAGTATATTCATTTATGATTTCATTAGGTAATTATTATAAAAAAATACATATACAGAAAAATGTAAAAAAACACCACACCACACGATCGCAATAAACGCCAAAGGCGTTCACTGCACGCCTCACAAGGAGCACCAAGGGTGCTCACAGGAGCAAAACTACACCGGGGGAGAGACTCACAATGAGCGCCAAAAGGCCATCAGCATGGGCCTTGCAATCAGCGCCAAACGGGCTCTTAGAACCAAAAAAACACCAACCCAGAGGCTCGTAATGAGCGCCAAAGGTGCTCACCGTGAGGCTCGCAATGAGCGCCAAAGGTGCTCACCGTGAGGCTCGCAATGAGCGCCAAAGGTGCTCACCGTGAGGCTCGCAATGAGCGCCAAAGGTGCTCACCGTGAGGCTCGCAATGAGCGCCAAAGGTGCTCACCGTGAGGCTCGCAATGAGCGCCAAAGGTGCTCACCGTGAGGCTCGCAATGAGCGCCAAAGGTGCTCACCGTGAGGCTCGCAATGAGCGCCAAAGGTGCTCACCGTGAGGCTCGCAATGAGCGCCAAAGGTGCTCACCGTGAGGCTCGCAATGAGCGCCAAAGGTGCTCACCGTGAGGCTCGCAATGAGCGCCAAAGGTGCTCACCGTGAGGCTCGCAATGAGCGCCAAAGGTGCTCACCGTGAGGCTCGCAATGAGCGCCAAAGGTGCTCATCGTGAGGCTCGCAATGAGCGCCAAAGGTGCTCACCGTGAGGCTCGCAATCAGTGCCGAAGGTACTCACACAACCAAAACACTTACTTTCTGTGCCAAACAGCATTCCTTGACTTACAATTCTATTACCATCATTTTTTGACGGGCAATTGGCTAGTTTTTATATAATATAATGCATAACCTGGCTAATAAAATATTTGTCAGGCTTCTAAGTTTCAGATAAATATATCAACCCCTGGTCTGAGGATAGTTGCTAGTGCACAGAATAAGTGTGACCTATGGCTTGTTAAAGGACCACTGTGGTTAGTTAAGGTAAAAAGGCACTTGATGTGTAAGTGACATAAAAAATGTTTATTTTTGTTTTGGGGAAAATCAGAATTTTAGAAGACTGTTTGAATCCAATAATTCGGTTTTGTCTTATTTTTCTGTCACTTCTTTAGAGTGCTTAAAATCAGCGGAGGGAGGGGACGAGTGCACAATACTTTGTTAAATAGCATCAAACATAATAAAGGACATCAAGTCGCCATATGTGCTCTGCAGCATTAGTTAGAGGGTAAAAATTAAAGTGGAAAATGCGTTTGCATTTTTTAAATTGATCAACAATTGACTTTGATATTGTTGTTTTAGCCCTTGAAGTAGTGCCACAAGAACCTGCAAAAATAATGAGGCTGCGTCTGTAACCTTAGCACATTGTATTAGAAACTTACACTACATGTATAAGTGACGTTTGGTGGGTTTGACTACCCTGCCTTCAATTGTCTTTTTATTAAATAATGTACTTATTTATATGTGTATATATATATATGTATATGTGTGTGTAATAACACAGGCTGAGATCCCGCTCCATGCTGATGATAGCCAGTAAGCTTGAAACAGCTGTACATGGATAGGATACTCAGCTTGTGTTTAATCCAACCTTGGCTTTGCATTAAAGCTGTGTAATACAGTATGCATAAGCTTAAAGGAAGCCATGTTTGATAATGGCTATGGATTGAAGAGCGAGGCATTTGTGGGCACATTTGCAAGTCCCAGCTCAACTTCCCAGAATGCAGTGTAATTGTTTTTATCGGAATTCTGAGCTGGAAGCAGGTTTTTTAACTTGTTTTAGACATTCAAATGTGAAGACAGATGTACTATTTATTTATTATATATATATATTTATATTATATTGAATAATTAAGTGAAATGTGAGCTAGTTATTTAATATATATACTGACATATACTTTACTATAGAACCTAAAAAAATATTTCAGATTTTTTAAAATGGTAAAGAAATATCTGGCTTTGGCAGGAATCAAGCTCAGGCAGTGTTACTGCTAGAATATGACTAAGTAGTTACAATGAATCCGTCACTGAAAGCTTCTGCACCTGAATCTAATTCGTTGTTCCGTGCGGTACAGAGCTCATTGCGCATTCAGATACAGTTAACTGAAATGGCCAGACTGCCGCTGATCATAACTCCACCAGCATCAATTTTTTTTTGTTGGAGGGGAGGAGACACAGGCGTGGGAGGGGAGGAGACACAGGCGTGGGAGGGGAGGAGACACAGGCGTGGGAGGGGAGGAGACACAGGCGTGGGAGGGGAGGAGACACAGGCGTGGGAGGGGAGGGGACACAGGCGTGGGAGGGGAGGAGGGAGAGAGCTGAAAAGAGACACGAGGGAGGGAGGGAGAAGGAGACACAGGCGAGGGAGAGGGCTGAAGAGAGACACAGGGAGAGGGGAGAGAGAGACACGTGGGGAGAGAGAAACAGGCTAGGGAGAGGAGAGGGAAGAGAGATATGGGAGGGAGAGAGCTGAAAAGAGACACGAGGTTGGGAGGGGGAAGGAGACACAGGCAGAGGGGGGGAAGGAGACACAGGCAGAGGGGGGGGGAAAGAGACACAGGCAGAGGGGGGGGAAAGAGACACAGGCAGAGGGGGGGAAAGAGACACAGGCAGAGGGGGGGAAAGAGACACAGGCAGAGGGGGGGAAAGAGACACAGGCAGAGGGGGGGAAAGAGACACAGGCAGAGGGGGGAAAGAGACACAGGCAGAGGGGGGGGAGAGACACGGCTGGGAGACAGGGGGGAAGAGACACGGCTGGGAGACAGGGGGGAAGAGACACGGCTGGGAGACGGGGGGGAAGAGACACGGCTGGGAGACGGGGGGGAAGAGACACGGCTGGGAGACGGGGGGGGAAGAGACACGGCTGGGAGACGGGGGGGAAGAGACACGGCTGGGAGACGGGGGGGAAGAGACACGGCTGGGAGACGGGGGGAAGAGACACGGCTGGGAGACGGGGGGGGGGGGGGAAGAGACACGGCTGGGAGACGGGGGGGGGGAAGAGACACGGCTGGGAGACGGGGGGGGGGAAGAGACACGGCTGGGAGACGGGGGGGGGGAAGAGACACGGCTGGGAGACGGGGGGGGGGAAGAGACACGGCTGGGAGACGGGGGGGGGGGGGGAAGAGACACGGCTGGGAGACGGGGGGGGGGAAGAGACACGGCTGGGAGACGGGGGGGGGGGGAAGAGACACGGCTGGGAGACGGGGGGGGGGAGACACGGCTGGGAGACGGGGGGGGGGAAGAGACACGGCTGGGAGACGGGGGGGGGAAGAGACACGGCTGGGAGACGGGGGGGGAAGAGACACGGCTGGGAGACGGGGGGGGGAAGAGACACGGCTGGGAGACGGGGGGGAAGAGACACGGCTGGGAGACGGGGGGGGGGAAGAGACACGGCTGGGAGACGGGGGGGGAAGAGACACGGCTGGGAGACGGGGGGGGGGAAGAGACACGGCTGGGAGACGGGGGGGGGAAGAGACACGGCTGGGAGACGGGGGGGGGAAGAGACACGGCTGGGAGACGGGGGGGAGGAGACACGGCTGGGAGACGGGGGGGGGGGGGGGGGGGGGGGGAAGACACGGCTGGGAGACGGGGGGGGGGAGAGACACGGCTGGGAGACGGGGGGGGGGAGAAACACAGGGGCGGGGGAAGGAGACACGGGCGAGGGAGAGATGGGGGAGTGTCACGGGAAGGGGAAAAGATGCATGGTAGGGGTGAAAAAAGACACAGGGCAGGGGCCTAACGAGACACGGGAGGGGGTAAAAAGAGACACGGGAGGGGGTAAAAAGAGACACGGGAGGGGGTAAAAAGAGACACGGGAGGGGGTAAAAAGAGACACGGAAGGGGGTAAAAAGAGACACGGGAGAGGGGGGAAGGAGACACACGGGAGGAAATAGACAGGGGAAGAGACTTGCAATGAGCGCCAAAGGCGCTCATTGTGGGGATCTCGAGCACCTATGGTGCTCACATTGGGTGGCAAACAGCATTGCCAGGTTTAAAATGTTATTCCCGTCATTTTTGACGAGCAAGTAGCTAGTTACATAACATTAGGACAGTATAGTTTAACTGTAAAGGACTACATAAGTGTCTATCGTACAATAATGTTACAGCTATAAGAGATAACAAAGGTGTACTTAGTAAATTCAAAGGGACCTCGCCATGGGTAACACAAGTATATAATGGCCACAGTTTGGGAACCCTTGTATTTAAGGGCCAAGAGCAGGGGTGCCAGTATTGCATAATTTCAACCAATAGTTAATAGCATATATTTTAAGTTGGATTATTAATTAACATTCAAAGTGCCACTTAATTGAGCACAATTTTGTACCACATCACTGTAAAGATATCCTAAAAAGCAGGTTTATATACTTTTTGAATTTTTGAAATACATGCATTTTGCACAGAGAAATAAGAAATGTGAAAGTCTGCCCATTTCAGGTCTGAGAAGTCCATAGGAAACCATATGGTAATAGGCAATTTAGGTGACATGGGGTCCATGGGGACCACCATGATTATGGTTTGAAGATCCATGGACTCACACCCTCGAACAATGGGTGAAGGAAATCTTGGGGTATACCTGGGCACATCCGGTACTGAGCGGGAATACCTTTGGATACCCAGGCTCATAAGGGTAGCGGATATTAAGAAATAATCCTTTAGAATACTTGAGGGGTAGCAGACCTTGTGGGGCATCTGATATTATAGATATTAGAAGAACTTGAATGTCATTTCTCAGATTACATTTACTAGTGTGATCAGAAGGGACTTATGGATGAACGTCACACAGATCTTTTCTTGCGGGAGCCATAGAATTGAGCCCTGAGAGAACCAGTAGCTCACCCTCTGCCTCTAGCCGTGGTATCGTAGATTTACAGCCCATGCTGTAAACAAAGTAATAAAATAATGTAGTAATAAAAAAGTTAATTTAGACCAATGTCCATCCAGAAGATCTTTCTTTAACTCAATGAAGAGCAATTACTTGGACTTCAGTGGCCCTTTAATTTTACGTAAAAGAAGGGGGGGGGGGAGACTATCAATTGAATGTTATATGAAGAAAGTGTTAATTATTACTTTTTTAAAACCATATTTGGAATTGCTGTGTCCCTTTAATATTCAGTGTATAAATGTGTTGCTTGAACGTGGACCCACGTTATTGCTCATTAACACGTGCACTTATATTTGAGAGTTTGTCAGAAGTGTCCCCCCAGGATGCTTTGTACATCCAGACTGGGAACATCTCCAGCAACAATGGAGGAATCATTTGTCTGGGACGGCCAGCTGCAGCTTCTGTAGAGAGGCGGGCGAGGCGGCGGCAGCTCTTTGTCACAAGAAATGGAAGGCGTTACAGTCCATCAATTACCGATAGGAAAAACTTGTAATTTATATATAATATTTACTTCTCCACTTCTTAAAGCTCAATATTGTTGTGCTTAGAAACTTATTTAAGGGGACTTTGTGCTCATGGAGATCACTCTGCGCTGTCATGTACAGCAGTCCAAATCAAGGGGAAAATATGTGTAAATTTTGAAGCTGTTTTCACGGATTTATACTTATTGTTAAATGCTACTGTTAGCTTTAACAGCACTCAAACAGTTCCTTAGCAGGAGCCAGCAGCACTACACAATGTACTCTCAGGTCCTGAAGAGACCATAAAGTGTAAGCTTCCTCCCATTTTATCCTTCGATTTTAGAATATGTAGAGAGCCTAAAGAGATAATCTGACCGGTTTCAGAACCCACATGAAATAATAAAATGTGTATCAACTATAAAAAATAAAATAAAAATCTCAAAAGGTGTTTTCAGTGCTTTGTTTGCTCATGTAGAGCATTATTGAACAATTCCATGTTGCTTTTACTTATAGTATTTCATATGTGTATTTTTTTCTTTTTGCAGATTCAGCAAGATGATTATCCCAGTGAGGTGCTTCACATGTGGGAAGATTGTTGGAAATAAATGGGAGGCATATCTTGGGCTGCTGCAGGCCGAATATACAGAAGGGTACGGACCTCTAATGCAAAACTGTAACTGAGCTACACAACGGCCTGAAGTGTTTTGTCACACGCAGACCTTAGATTATAATGGATGTTAAATGGACACTGTAAGCTTTCAAGATATTGCAGAATCATGTTCATACACACTCCGGCAGTGCATACAACCACTGTATGATATGTGTCCTTTTTATAAAGCATACTGCCTTATGGATGAACAAGTGCTCCATTCATATTCTTTGACATACTGCTATGATGGACAGTGTGCCTTTTAAAAAACTTTCATACAGTGGTCCTTAAAAGCCTGGTCCGATAGAACCTCAAGATTGGCATTGTCAATCGTGATATATATATATATATATATATATATATATATATATATATATATATATATATATATATATATATATATATATATTAGAGAGGAAGGTTAAAAGCTCCATCTTTGACATGTTGAGTTTGAGTTGATGGCGAGACATCCAGGAGGATATGCGAGAGAGGCAGTTATAAATTGATCTAGAAGAGGGGGATAGGTCTGGTGCTGAGAGGTAGATTTGAGTGTCATTTAGATGATAACAAAAACCAAAAGATTGTATTACGTCCCAAGGGATGATGTATAGAAGGACAAGAGGAGGGGGCTTGGGGTACACCAACAGTCAGTGGGCAAGGTGAAGAAGAGGTGCCAGAGAAGGAGACACTAAATGTTTTATCTTCTAGATAAGATGTGAGCCACGAGAGAGCTGTATCACAGGAGCCAATAGAGCAGAGAATTTGAATAAGTAGAGGATGTTCAACTGTACTGAAGGCAGCAGAGAGGTCTAGGATAAGTAGTAGAGAGAAGTGACACTTAGGCTTGGCAGTGGGCAGGTCTGAGAGCAGTGCCTGTGAAGTTTTGGAGTCAGATTGGAAGGGTTCAAGGAAAGGAATTGAGTTTGGTGGTTGTAGATGAGTTGCTCAAGCAGTTTTGAAGCCAATGAAAGTAGAGAAATAGGGTGATAGGTGCAGACACTGATCATTTGAGGGTTATGATTATGGCATGTTTTTAATATGATGGAGACTTGCCAGTGTTTAAGGAGAGATTGAATAGAGATTCAGAGTTGGGATAAGTGTGGTAGAGAGCAGAGAGATTAGCTGTGATGGAATAGGATCAAGTGGACAAGTTGCTCCTGGCCCACGTAGACTTATTGGAGAAAATATTGTAGTACTCACCTCTGGAGAAATAATTGTCATGATGGAGAGGTGACTTTATCCTCTGTTAAGGAGTCCATTGTAGGGGATATACATACACACACCCAGTGGTAAGCAAAGTCTTTTTTACAGATCTCTCCATCCATCCATGAATGTAGGTTGCACTCTGCCCCCCTACACCCAACTAAATTCCGTCCCTCATCCCTTTCTCTCACTTTTACCCCTGTTTTTCTCTCCTTACAATTGTTGATTAGCAGTGTTACTGTGCTGTTTTCAGAATCCTTTTGAACCCCTATTTTGTAGCCTTTAATTCCCTCTTTGTGGCCTATTTTGTGCGCCCCTGGTTGGAGTATTGTTGCACTGACATAGAAGTAACATCATTCTAATTTTAATTTACCAGAAATGAGAGCGGATAACAAAGCTGTTAGTACCTCATGGTTTCTATCCTATCATTGTATGGTAAAGATCTGCTTTTTAACTCATTTTTGTATAGTGTAATATTATATTTGCAACGAGCCCTGTATTGCTGATATGCTTTTATTTAAAAGGAGCCAACATGTTCTGCTTCCTTACAATGTGTAAAGTAACTACAAGGCTTGTGGCCATTGTTCTGCATCCATTTATATTCAGGACACACATGGGGTATATTCAGTAAAATAAGATGTTCTTGCTAGTGACATGACTTTCCCAGGTCCTATATTATTATGGAGAAATCTTTTAATACCTTAGTAAACAGTCTCAATAGAATAATCTATGGCAGAGTCTCCTCTGAACATTGAGATTATAGGCCATTATCTGGCACAGGAATTTACAACATCCTTCCTCGGGAACTGGTCCCAGGACAGGTTTAAATAATCCCCTTGCTTTAACTTGGTGCTGCTTATACCAAATCTAGACCATTGTAACTCTTCTGCCCAAATTATGTTCCATAAATCCACCATTTTTGTATACTTTCATTAACAGAAACAAGCTTTAATCTGTAACTCCATAGTCAAGTTTGTTTTTTCAGGTTGTTCTTAAAGACCATGTAAAACGGGCTATATGTTATGTTATCCATTTTATTCTAAAGTGAATCAACCTGGGGAATTCCATGTTGTTGCTGTATTTATATGCAAATACCCATCTCACACATATTAACTGCTTTGATGTGCTAATTAGGATTAGAGTCTGCTTGTCTCTCTGTAGTGGCCAACATAAAGACCCCCAAAGTTATCTAGCACTTAGACCCTCCCTCCCACCCATATTAGATACTCTAGCCACACGTTAGAAATTATTTAGGGACTCCTGTATGCTAAATATTTCCAAAATGATTAACTGTAGAGAAAAACTGCTAGTACAATGTATAGCCATTTGTAATGATCTTTAATAGTATATCAACTTCATGTTGAGCAATTATGATATAATTGCTATGTTTGTTGTTTTTTTGTTATTTAAATGTCCCTGTTCCATTTTCCTTTCCCAGCGATGCTTTGGACGCCTTGGGCCTGAAGAGATATTGCTGCCGCAGGATGCTCCTGGCCCACGTGGACTTAATTGAGAAACTTTTGAATTACGCACCTCTGGAGAAATGATTGTCCTGATGGAGAAGGGATCTTATCACAGTCAAGACAGCGCACAGTATCATCGTAGTGAGGGGGCACATGAACATGGCACAAACCTGTGAGACCCCGATCTGTTAAGGACACTGTTGTTTATATGTGACAAGTAGATAAAGGGTTAATATGGAGATGCAGATTTCCACCATATCCTGTATTTGAATCCATTTTTACGCTGAGGATATTTCTCTGCAAACATTGTCTTCTAGAAAACATCATTTTTTTTTGGGGGGGGGGGGTGAATTTAATAAACATTTTTGCTACATATAAGGATCTTGAGGGTTTTCATTGGGAAACACATGCCAGAGATTTAAAAAAATGAATGAAAGTGGTTATTTTTTATACAGGATTATGGATTGCACTTTTAAAGCATTAAAACACTAGTAAAACACGGATTAATTGCTTAATTCCTCAGGATCGGTATTTCAGAGAGGAAACCCTGAGGTCTCCAATATACGTCAGTAAACATTGCACAGAAAAGAAGCTAAATGCAGCAAATTGTTATTTAATGAGGTGTTAGGGGGGATTGGGCTGTAAAGAGCTGCAGCTTCTGTGTTTAATCTTCCTGGGTTATGAATGAGGATGGCTTAGCCTGCAGATATCAGCTTTAACCCATGACATTCTGCATGGGGCAGGGATATATTGCTGACTTGATCCCATAGGCGATTTGGGGCTATATTTAGAAGAGATTACATATTGGTATTTAGTGTTAAAGAATTATGAGAGGTTACATGGCAGATTGTAGTGATGTTGCATCTACTAGCGGTGTATGTTGCACAACATAAATGTGCACCCTGCCTTTTACTTACACCCCCTCTAAGAGCCTCACAAAAATGTTACGAGTAACAATATCTCTGCTGAGAAGTGTTGGATAATCTATATCAACTATAATAATTGTGGTATGTGTGTAACGCTCCATGAGCACGCACACACATATACGTACAATTAAAGACCAACCAGAGCTGTGTGCAGCTCGGTATGGACGCTGCGTGCGGGAGCATGCGCAGCTCGCAGCAGTAGCCGCAATCTGCGCTCATCAATGGGAGGAGAATGGGGGAGAGACACTGGGTGGGTGGGGGGACACTTGGGGGAAAGACACTGGAGAGGGAATGGTGTCCTATCCTGTTGTATGTTCTCTGCTGTTCAAGCGCCGCTGCATGCACAAGCTCGCCCCGTTGAGTTGTACCACTCTTGAGGAGAGAATAGTTCTTTTGAAATACCGCAGGATCGCGCATCCAGCAGGGCTCAGAGAGGGAGAGGGCACAGAGAGAGACAAAGCAGATCATATATCATACCGTCTAGCCTGTATTGTTCACCTAACTTGACCATTTTAAATCATATGATAATGCCACACAGGTATAAATTTAAATAAGAAAATTAATTAAAAGCACTTTCTATCTTTCTTTAGCCATCCGTTATTGATCAATATTTCACCAGATAGATGATCAACATTTTTTGAGCGTGTAAACCAAAGCGTCCCGTGGTCTGTAATGGGGAAAGGAAGAGGCGGCTCCTTCATCTCCTCGATGACGCTTGCTCTTTAGTGTGCAGATGGAACAATAATCCCACTAGGTTATTTCATTGAAAGACGAGCTTACAATTTCCAATACCAGCGCCTGCGTGTTTCATCTCGTATGACTTCTTCGGGGCTTGGGTCTCAAGTTATAACATGTAATGTTCAAAGGATACTACACCTAGAGATTTGTTTTGTCATTTTTACTGTATTTTATGATCATCCATCAGAGAGATTGATCGATAACAAGGCAAAGTAAAGAGAGGAAATTCTAAAGAAATGTTATCTTTACATACCTTAATCAAAATCTCGGAAAGCAGTTGTGATTTTTGTGTGATGTAAGGCACCCTTGATGAAGCAACAGGTTTTTTCACAATTTATTGGGCACAATAGGTTTATTATAGTTTATAACATACATAATAATGACACATCAGTGGATAAAAACAATCTAAAATTATTTAAAAAATGATTGGATTCGCAGTAGAATTGTACCAGGCAGTAACCAGTCCCCTGGCACCGATTTCCACTTATCGCTGATTAAGATAAGTCTAGTCAAACCGTATGTCTAATGCCATATATATGCATCCTGACGTTTTTTGGCGTCGTTCCTTTAGTGGGCCACAGCATACAGCTCCTGGTATTCCTAGGTGGGCTCCCATTCACTTACTGACCAGGCCCATCCCCTTCAGGGTGGTGGGGCCTCTTAGTTCCCTGACTGGAATCAAACCCAGGTTGCAGCAGTGAAAGCACTGTATCATAAGCACGGGACCACCAGAGAAGTCCCTTCAGAAAATCAAGACAAACTGTTCACTAGAAGGTCTGATCATGAGGCTGGAGCTCAAACATTTCAGCCATATCATGAGATTCCGTAGAGAAGACTGATGCTGTGAAAGATTGAAGGATCACGAATAAGGGGATGGCAGAGATGGTTGGATGAGGTAATGGAAGCAATGAACATTAACTTGATGGAGCTCAAAAGGCCAGTGGCTGACGTGCCTGGTGTGCTGCGGTCAATAGGGTCATATAGAGTCGGACATGACTGAATGACTAAACACCAAGAATATACCTATGTATTTATTTACTTGTATGTAAAAAAAAAAATATTAAGCAACCAAAATGTCTATTTTTACTGTCTAAAATCAAGCAAATAGTGCCTGTATAGGTAATATTTGCCTTGCAGTGTAGTGTCCTAACCTATCAGAGACCATGTTTCAGAAAACTTGCTGCTGAGAGGTGGTCCCTAATTGGCAAACACAGCCCTACAGAGTCTGTCTCTGCACATGCTGCAGTTTTTAGACCCTTACAGGCACTATTTGTTGATTTTCTAAGCACTTCTTAATAAATCAAAGTACATACAAGTAAATAAAGACCTAGGTTTCTTATATACCTAGTACAATCCAGGAACCTTCCATGTTGCTTTAAGTATTATATTTATGTGCACCTTCTTCCTATTTTCCACTAGTATAGCGGCAGCCTATTACTCCGGGGTCACAAGATCCAACGCATGATAATTGTTTTTGTATTGCTGGAGCGGTGAGGGGAACAGCTGCTCGATACCTACAAATACCACAGCAGGAAAGCTAAATTTAAGATATTGATCTGAAGGAAATTACCTGATAAATGTGATTTACACAGAACTGAATGGAAATGTTCTGCTCCCTCAGCCTCTGGTGGTATCTGCAGCGCTAACTAATATCGGCAGCACGGAAGCTATTACATGGAGCGCAGGATTACAAATCAGACACTAAATCAGCCTTTACACCATCTTTCATTTGTAACGAGCTTAGCATTGGTCATAAAGTAAGTGACAAAATCAAATATGCAGAGATTTCAAATAAAATCAATGGATAATGCAGGAGAAATCATATTTTAAAGGAACACTGTAATGATCATATTTCCCCAAAGCAGCAAAAGATTTAAAACGTGCACACTCAGGGCCTCATTCAATTGCGATATGGCCAATTGAATAGGGCTCTATATAAGCACAGAGCATATTTTTTTTACAGAAGTTTTTATTTAGTGAAAATGTTGGTTTTGGATAGAAGTTCACTAACTAAAAACTTCTGTAAAAAAGATATATGCTGTGTGCTTATATAGAACCGTATTCAATTGCCTAATCACAATTGAATGAGGCCCTTACTATCTAAAGGGTACGGGTGAGATAAAGCGGTGGTAGATGCGTTTTACATATCAAGGATATAGGTGATATGCTTCTTTTAATAGATCAGTTTTTAGTTGGGTTTTGAGGAAGGAGGATTGTTTAGTGGAGCGAGGCAATGAATTTTAAAGAATAGGGGTAGTATAAGAAAAGTCCTGGAGGTGGGAGTGAGAGGAGGTGATAAGAGAGAAGGATAGAAGGTCGTTAGCAGAGGGCGGTTGGGAGAGTATTTTGAGATGAGAGCACTAATGTAAGAGGGTGAATGGTTGTTGAGAGCTTTATACAGTAAGTTAGAGTCAAGATTTAGAATTTTATTCTGGGGGCTATGGTAAGACAGTGATAAAGAGGTCCTGCAGATACTGAGCATTGCATGTGGAAGATGAGTCTAGCAGGTGCATTTAATATGGATTGGAGTGCGGATAGACAGGTGATGGGGAGGCCAGCAAGGAGCAAGTTACAATAGTCAAGGCGGGATATGATGACAGAGTGAATTAGAATTTTAGCTGTGTCTTGGATTTTGGAGATGTTTTTTAGGTGAAAATGGCATAAAATGTGTGATTGATTGTACATGAGTAATGAAAGAGATGGTAGGGTCCAGCAGAAACCCAAGACAACTGGCCAGGGAGGTGGGAGTGATGATGGCATTGTCAATAGAGTGTGAAAAGTGAGGAGTAGAGGGTGGGGAGATTAGGAGCTCAGTCTTTGACATGTTGAGCTTCAGTTGACGGGTAGACATCCAGGAGGATATGCTAGAGAGGCAGTTGGCAACTTGACTTAGAAGAGTGGGGGAAAGTTCTGGTGCCGAGAGGTAGATTTGAGTCTTATCTGCATAGAGACGATAACAAAATCCAAAATATATTTTTTAGGGTACCAAGTGAGGATGTATAGATGGAGAAAGGGAGGGAACTAGGACTGATCCTTGTGGTACACCGATGGCCAGAGAGCAAGGCGAAGAAGTGCCAGAGAAGGAGACGCTAAAAGTTTGATTTGCAAGATAAGATGTGAACCATGAGAGAGCAGTGTCACAGATGCCAAAAGAGCATAGAATTTGAATTAGAAGAGGGTGGTCAACTGTGTCAAAAGTGGCAGAGATATCCAGTAGAATAAGAATGGAGCAATGACCCTTTGACTTGGCTTTAAATAAGTCATTAGTGGCTTTTGTGAGAGCTGTCTCTGTGGAGTGTTGGGGGCCTGAAGCCAGATTGGATGGTGTCAAGGAGGGAGTTGCTAAACTGTGTAAGACGATTGTAAACGACACACTCAAGCAGTTTAGAAATCAGGGAAAGTAGAAAAATAGGGCGGTAGTTAGATATAGAAGCTGGATCAGAAGTGGGTTTCTTAAGAATGGGTGTAATTATGGCGTGTTTTAAGGTTGATGGGAACCTGCCAGTGGTAAGGGAAAGGTTGAATAGATGTGTGAGAGCTGGGATAAGTGTAGTAGAGAGCGGAGGGATCGGCTGTGATGGAATAGGGTCATGAGGACAAGTTGTAAGATGCGAGGTTGATAGAAGACTAGTGACTTCATCCTCAGTTACAGGGTCAAAGGAGTTCATGATGGATAGGGATTGGATGAAGACAGGGTGCTATTGGTTAGTTGAGGGGATGGTGAGGTAGGACCATGTTGAGTGGAGAGTTAATTATGGATAGTTTCAATTTTTTTTTTAAGTGGCTAGCAAAGTCTTCTGCAGTGAGACAGGAAGAGGCAGGGGGTGGTGGAGGGCAGATAAGAGTGTTGAATGTGGCAAACAACCGTTTGTGGTTGGAGGACAGGGTGAATAATAATGATGAGAAATAGCTTTGTTTGGCCAGACTGAGGGCATTGTGATCGGGGCGTAGAATAAACTTGTAGTGAAGGAAGTCTGCTGAAGTTCAAGATTTCCTCCATGATCGTTCTGCATGTTTTTAAATGCTGCTGAGAGAGAGTCTGATAGGTTAGTACATCCAGAACTACAGAGACATTGTGTGCATGAGTTACAGGGGGCGGGCCTTTGTTGGGACTAATTGGAAGGTCTCAGTCCATGAAAACAAAAAGCTATTAAGCACTTGTTAAGAAAATGATGCTTTGATATCCAAACACGCACTTAGGTAGTTGGTTTTAATATTAAAAACTGGGAACCTTCCATATCCCTTTAACAGATAACAGTAAAATTGTTGGTTGACGAGGGAGATTTCAGAGTAGCTATTAATACTTACATGTGAACTTCAGTATTTCAGGTTTAGGCAGAACTTCTCTCCACCCCTACTAGTCGGGTGCAGATCTGCCTAAAATGCTGTCCTCATAGGTGTCTTTATCTACTACTAACCAGCAATGGCCACTGGAGGCAAAAACAATGATCCATTAGTGATTTTAGGACAACCTACTGGGCATATCTCACACCTTGGACATCTAATATAGGGTAGAAAGTAATAGCTTTTCTAGAGCCTACACTACACTAAAGTTCAAATTAAATATCTACAGTTAATTGTTTGTTTTTCAAAATACTGATTTAATGGCTATTTTTCTTTAGTGTTATACTTGATTGATTTATGAAAAACTATTGTCCGTGCAAAAAATGGATAAAACACACTCCTTTCGATAAAGTGTAGAACATTTGGAGCTGCAATGGCTCTTCACTCCTGTTTCATGATTTATGTTACTTGAGTATTGCACTATTTTACTGAACTGATGATTGGAAGTTCCTCATAAACCTGCAAGACAATAGGTTTGTTTTCACTAGAGCTTTCTCGGTGTAAGGGGTGAGACCTCTCAAGTCTTCTTCTACACTGTAGACATGATGAGAGGCTTCATACACTGTGAGCTCCAAGTCAGTAAACACAACCCACTCAAAATATATTGGAAACATGTCATCCACACTGTATTGAGGTGTAGAAGCTAAACTAGACTGTCTCTATACCTCCTTGTGAGTATCTGGAGGAAAACATCGGTCCTGCCCCAAGAGGCCACATGCACATAGTCCATACGGGCCAAAACATCCTTGTCTACACTACCACTGTACACTTCACATGTTTTGCAAGTTGTTTTCCCCTTGTTTATACTGGATTTACAATCCAAACCAAAATACAATCTTATCTGAACTGAAAATCACATCATTATCATATCTGATTACCATCAAATGGAGAAGGATGGGACTCAAGTCCCCAATCCAGGCCACAAGGAACTCAGCGGCAGATGGGAGTCACAGACCTATTCTGCGGGCCATTGTAAGGCTTAAATTGATTTGATTTGGCACCTTTACAATGGACCATGATATTGGTTTGGAAAATAATAGATACAGTATCTCACAAAAGTGAGTAAACCCCTCACATTTTTGTAAATATTTTATTATGTGACAACACTGAAGAAATGCCCCTCTGCTACACTGTAAAGTAGTAAGTGTACAGCCTGTATAACAGTGTAAATGTGCTGTCCCCTCAAAATAACTCAACACACAGCCATTAATGTGTAAACCATTGGCGACAAAAGTGAGTACACCCCTAAGTGGAAATGTCCAAATTGGGCCCAAAGTGTCAATATTTTGTATTTTCCAGCACTGCTTTAACCCTTATTGGCATGGGGTTCACTAGAGCTTCCCAGGTTGTCACTGGAGTCCTCTTCCACTCCTCCATGATGACATCACAGAGCTGGTGGATGTTCAAATAAATTAAAAGCCTGTAACATTTAAAAATAAGGTGATTTTTCCTTATTTTTTTTTTTTTTAAATGCAGTTTTTTATTTGTGGATTCCCCCTGCATGCCTCCTATTTAGGTATCAAATTGATGTGGTCTTCCACACACATTGCAAATGTAATAGTTAATTAAAGCACATCAGTGGTGATTTAACTCTGATACAAAACATATCAGCATTGAGATCTATCTGTTAGAAGGTCCAGTAGCAGGAGCTTAGGAGCGGGGATGGGGGGGACAAATCCCCCCAGATTAAATGCATAGGGGAGACAAAAAATAGCAAAACTAAACTTAATCATGCATTACCAGATTTAGCTACTAGAGAAGCAGCACTATGGAGCAGAATAGCTGTCCCATGAAAGCTTTGACCCATATTTTATCTTATATATGTGGAGCTAGTGCATGGAGGGTCTTGTTGCAAAATAATTTGGTTCCTTACCTTGCAATCTCTCTATACATATATATAAGGTTCAATAAAAAAGACAAACTTGTATGTAGGTTGTCAGATAACCCTTAACTTTGTAAGTACACTGAACTTTTCTATATAACACATATTTCTCTGTTAATCATTGCCTGTTTCTTACCAAACTTTTGAAACACAGGAAACCACATGCAGTAAAAAGACAATGTAAAAATAAAAATATATATTATTCTTTTTTCTCACAAATTGTTAGTCCATTTACAATTTATAATACTCTCCCATACCCTCACTCAGATTCACTAAAACCACTCTCATTCATACTAATTTCCTTATACAAACTGACATGGTAGGGGTTAGACATGAAAAGACAAGCACATATGCTATTTCCATAATATACACAAATATTATTATGTGGGTATATGAATGGTAAGAATTCACCAATATAAAATAATTTAATACATATTTGTCCAGGCAGGAGGACTCTAGATAATCCTCGGATCAACATTTTCAGCTGTAGAAACTTTATCCTGTAGTTCCATTTATAAGCTGCCCTTCGGTGCCCCTAGCTCACCCTCTGTGTATTATGCCACACTAATTATATATTACTCCAGGGCTAGTCAGTAGTTGGATCTGAATAGCCAGTATCTTCCAGATCGCCACATCATTTAATTTTCTAGATATCCTTCCTAAAGCGTCCTTGCCTATGTAATCTTCTTTTAAGTGCCATTATATTAAAATACATCTGTGTATAAAATAATTATTAACTCCAGACCTTGACTTTATTTGAACCCCGGTGCATTCTGTTAAAATGAACTGACTACCCCCGTAGTACTCAATATACACATATTATATATATATATATATATATATATATATATATATATATATATATATATATATATATATATATATATATATATATATATAAACTATCAAGAGGGTCCCAGTGCCCTCTTTTGGCCTGATGTGGTATTACAGAGGCATCACAAAATGCTGCAGCACATTTTCTTGCTTTTTATTATTTTCTTTATTGATATTATGTGCAAGCTGTGAATGGATTAAGATTTGCAGCATGTCTGCTGTATTCATTTTTTGTATCTTGATCACTTATTTAGCCAAAAACTAGGTAGATAAAATGGATAATTCTTGTTTTACCTGCCTTTTAGATTGCAAGCTCTACAGGTAGTAGGACTCTCATCTGATTCTGTAACAATGTGTATGTACAATGTACTCGGTGGCTGAGCTACTGCTGGTGCAAAGTACCAGGGCCCAGAACAGGGTAGGGGCACTTTACTACCGCCAGTGAAGGAGGAATCTTAATTTATTAGATTAGTCAGGGGCTGCTGGTGCATAGGGGCAAATGGGCAACCGCCCTCCCAGAATAAATGCACTGACTTAATCCCCCTATCACTAACTTAAGTGTTTAAATTAAATAATATAAAAATACAAATTAATTATATCATGTTCAATCTTTTATTGCAGTCACTTTAAATGATGAATCCTTTGGCAAGCAGTTAAACACACTGACTTATCCCCTTATTAATCTCCCCCTGCTGGTGACTTGCTTTGTACTACAGTTTAGGGCACAGTGCTATCTTTGCTCGATGTGAAGCACTGAGCCTGTCTGTCACACACAGCAATCCCAATCAGTATGACTGGGAGGGAGCTGAAGCTGTGGGACCTTTCAGGGATCACGCAATCAGAATGACTGTGAGGAGCTGAAGCTATGGAGACCATTTAAGGGCAAACCCCAGCTAATCACTGTCACTGCCCCAGTCAATTAGGACTTCTAAATTGCAGTAAACAGTGCATACTGGGAGATGTAGTTCAGTGATAGCTGCCATACTGAGAGAGCTGTTCAGGACCAGGTCAGTAGCCTCTTTTATTCTCTCGCTGTTTCTTGTTCTCTGTGACTCTCTTATTCTCTCTGTGTGACTTGTATTCTCTCTCTCATATTGCCTGTCTCTTCTCCCAGGCACCATGTAGATAGATAGATGGATATATAGAGGCAGCTTCACAATGAAGACTAGTAGTTTTGTCATGGCAGTTTGCTTTTAATTTGATACAAAAAAATGGTTTCTATTTTTTAACAAATTTTAATTTTTTGAAGCAGTCTATGTGCTGAAGCACAAATCCTCCCCCACACACAAACTTTTTTTGTTCCCTATAATCTCTCTTTCTCTCTCCTCTTTCTGAATACAGTTTATTGGAAAACAACTCCTCCTGGCTCAGTGTGCTAGGTGCAGAGCCTCAGCCATCTCCGTACTCTGTACGTAGCGGACTACCCTGTATATATCAGATAGGCTGTATTCTAAGAGCCTGGAAGGAAGGCTTATATTCTGTACCAATATATATTTACTATAATAGTTAACATCTGATTTTATTTAATTTAAATGATAGACAGGGCTTGTAGCCAGTTTAAGACAATGGAGTATGGTATAAGAGGTTGGGCGTTTACTTCAGTTGTAGTTCTTGTATTGTCAAGTAAAATAGCTTGATGTCTGTTTTTTTAGGTTTTTTACTTCAATCCGTCTACCTGTAGGAGCATTTAGCCTGTGTAGTGTTGTAAAAATGTATTCAAATATAGTATTGTTTTCCCCATTATTTATTTTGGTTAGTCATGCCGTCTCTCTGTGACCCTATGGACCACAGCACATCAGGCACATCAGTCTGCCACTACCTCATCATTCTCCTCCTGTCGTCCCCTTATTCGTATGCCTTACATTTTTTCCACCATCAGGGTCTTCTCTTGGAAGTCTTCTAAGCTGAATTATTTACTGCTTGCTTGTCCATTCCTCTCTTTTTCTCCATCCCTCTCTCTCGACCCCTGTTTCTCTCTATGGGATAATTTGTGTCTATTTCTATGAGCTGCCATGGCTAATCGTCCTGATCTAACATGTTTTATATGTATTCTATTTAATTATTGCATGTCATCAAGAAAATGCAAGCACTTCCCATCATAAGAATAGTGAGCAGAACCAGCACCACCTCACCCTCATCAAGATAATACATACATAAATTGACAGGGGGAAAAAATCAAGTAAGTGGATGGAGTATGTGTCAGTGGGCAGGGCCTACAGAGGTAACATGTTGTGAAGGGGATGGGTTTCTAATATTGAGTGGAGTCAATTTAAGGGGAGGGCCCAGGCCTCTGCCTTCCGTCCCACCAAGTTGGAAAGTCACCAGCCGCCACTGGATTAGATAATTGCTTCTAGAAGGGTGATACAATCTATGCGATGTTGATGATCATAAGTAGCGAGTTTCCAATCTTGTAGGGTGCTTTGGAAAAAAGCACTTTCTACAAAGATTCCAAGCTCAAATCAGGGCCCTCAGTTTTAGTTAATATTGTATTTTTCCTTGTTCTTATCCCCTGTACAGCGCTACAGAGTGTGTTGGCACATTGCAAATAAAGGTTAATAATAAATAATAATAATAATACATATAGCTTTGCCTTTTTTTGATTGGATAAATTGCAAGGGGGGGCCCAAAGTATTGTGCACTGTGGCCCTCCATTCAGTAGCTTCGCCATATACTCTCGTCTTATCTGTCTTCGGTCATACAGCATAAAAAAAATAATATTATCTATTTTTCATGGTTTCCTAAAGTATAAAGTGCAATAATACCTTTCAATATCTAGGTTCGCTGTGTTTTTTACCTATATTCATGTATTTCTAGCCATTTTCAGGCTGTAAAATCAAACATTTTTATACAGACTTTTATATCACATTTAAAAGTAACCAGACACGTTTGTAGTAGATCCACTTCTCATTTTTATTAAAAGGTCCAACACAAATAACTCAGTAGTAATAAAAACTTGCAGTAGTCATGCAAATAGTTTAATATTCTAATGTGTCCAAAGCTGCAGATTTCCCTTTTAAAATATAAAAAAAAAACTGCAGTGAGGCTTTAACTAAAAAGGTGCAATTTAATATGATAATGCTAGAGGATTACAGATTGCAACATGGCTGTCACTTCAAGGCGTACACATACAGCGTATATTTATATAATTCCCAGTATTAAATACTCAAAATGTATGTTTTATAAAGAAATATTAAAATAGCAGAATATTTTACCTCACACTTTGTGATTTTAGTATTTCCTAAATAAATTTAAGCAACTATACAATCTCAAACGTCTTAATTACTATAATCACATGATACAAATAAGATCAGTGTATCCTTGTAACAAACATTTGTGTGGTGCATTTGCGCCAAAGAGTTGCAGGCCGCCATTGCATCGTCTCTGCAGAAAGAGCGGGAGAGCGGCCATTTTGTTTTTGTAATAATACAGTATAATGTAAGGTTTAAGAGATATATTTAACCAAAACACACAAAGTTCATTTTACAGTATTGAAAAATATATACTGTATAATACAATATATAACGCAATTCATCACGGTCAGGTTCTGCATTACAAACAACTTTGATCCCTGCCAAAACAAATGCCCACGGTTTAATCCGTAATGGGCCAAAGTAGTCCTATATGCACTTTTAAAGAAATACACTTGATAGTTGGTAAATGCTTTTTAAAATCAAAAAGAAATAAATCAATATAGTCGTTAATCTATTGCCTATTATATGCAATTATGCTACAAATGCAGCTGCCATTTTTTACTCCACATCTAGACGATACGGACTGCAAAGGAGGTTCTAGTTGCTGCAACAGAAATACGAAATAGCAGCGCTTTCAATAGGGACGCACGTCAATGTAAAGAAGCCTGGCGCTTCAGCTCAATAGATAATAAATTACCGACTATCAAGAATTCGGAAAACCTTAATATTTTCCATATTGGACTAACAGTGGTCTTTTATCTGTCAAAAATCAATTTTATTAAATTGACCCTATAATAACTCACGTATTTAATTTGCAAAAGCACTACATTTTGGCACAATTTACTAGATTCCGCAACTAACCCTTTCTATGCCACACTGTATAGCAAAAGCGAACAATATTTAAAAAAAAAAAAAGTTGAAAGTTAAAAAATAACCACAACATGTAGTTTTTATTAAGAGGGTATTGAGAATCACATTCATTTCAATTTCATTGCCTCTATAATGAAATTATATATATATATATATATATATATATATATATATATATATATATATATATATATATATATATATATATATATATATATATATATATATATATTGGAGAAATGAAATATTTATGTAAAGTTATTTTACATGTTACCACTGTAGCCCATTTAAATAATTGCACAAACTATTTATTTATTTTAAATAGAAAAAAAAAATCCATACTTTCATGTTTTACCTTTTTATATGCAAGTTGGCTGCAAAAGAATTTACCATTTGTTTCCCAATTTACTTCCTCAGATAGGAGGAGGAGACTTGGAATGCAGAGGAAGCTGCTATCTGCTACAATGCAAAAGTGGCATCTAAAAGTGTCAGTACTTTCAGTAGGACTAATTAAAAGCTTATTCATCTACACAACCGTTTGGGAAAGTAGCGGAAAGAATCAGCAAACTAAAGAATAATTGCATATAAAAGTGGAATATTGAAAGAAACAACATGGTCAGTGGTCAATTATATTTGGCTTCAATAGCAGAAAATACTTCAATTATGTTATAAAAGCCCATTGTTTGTTTATTTTTTGTGTAAAAAAAACAAATACATAATGTGATGAGATTTAAAAAAAAGCCTTAATTGATAATTATAACCTTATGAAATGCAGATTGATACATGAAATGTTCAGTAGTTTTTACGCATTCGTTTAAAATTCCAAAAATATAACACAATAAAATGACTTCTGGCACTTACGATATAATAATGTCATGCTATAAAAGAAAACTGGCATCAGTTTGTTGTGTCTGAGACCCTCTGACAATTCTATTATCAAAGCTATTTGGCAGGAAAATGAGTACTTGGCATTGAACGGTTAACAGACCATTATGGCAGCTAATAATTTATAGAGTGTCACGTGTCAGATGTACTAAGGGGCAAATCTTAGTGCAAATAACCCGTGAAAAAAATAAAGGAATGGAGAATTTCTTCAAAACACTTCATGCTTTAGTACACTTGGCCCTTAGAGATCCCGATAAGTGTCTGTATAGTGTAATTAGGCCCTTGTCACTGCAACGGAGACACAACCAAACTTCTTTACCATTACAATCACACAGGCAAAACAATGCTGAGTATCTCTATACACTTCCAGTCCTGATAATGACCATGCTGCACTGTATAATGATGCTGAGTATCTCTATACACTTCCAGTCCTGATAATGATCATGCTGCACTGTATAATGATGCTGAGTATCTCTATACACTTCCAGCCCCTGATAATGACCATGCTGCACTGTATAATGATGCTGAGTATCTCTATACACTTCCAGCCCCTGATAATGACCATGCTGCACTGTATAATGATGCTGAGTATCTCTATACACTTCCAGTCCTGATAATGATCATGCTGCACTGTATAATGATGCTGAGTATCTCTATACACTTCCAGTCCCTGATAATGACCATGCTGCACTGTATAATGATGCTGAGTATCACTATACACTTCCAGTCCCTGATAATGACCATGCTGCACTGTATAATGATGATGAGTATCTCTATACACTTCCAGCCCCTGATAATGACCATGCTGCACTGTATAATGATGCTGAGTATCTCTATACACTTCCAGTCCCTGATAATGACCATGCTGCACTGTATAATGATGCTGAGTATCTCTATACACTTCCAGCCCCTGATAATGACCATGCTACACTGTATAATGATGCTGAGTATCTCTATACACTTCCAGTCCCTGATAATGACCATGCTGCACTGTATAATGATGCTGAGTATCTCTATACACTTCCAGGCCTGATAATGACCATGCTGCACTGTATAATGATGCTGAGTATCTCTATACACTTCCAGCCCCTGATAATGGCCATGCTGCACTGTATAATGATGCTGAGTATCTCTATACACTTCCAGTCCCTGATAATGACCATGCTGCACTGTATAATGATGCTGAGTATCTCTATACACTTCCAGTCCCTGATAATGACCATGCTGCGCTGTATAATGATGCTGAGTATCTCTATACACTTCCAGCCCCTGATAATGACCATGCTGCACTGTATAATGATGCTGAGTATCTCTATACACTTCCAGTCCCTGATAATGACCATGCTGCACTGTATAATGATGCTGAGTATCTCTATACACTTCCAGTCCCTGATAATGACCATGCTGCACTGTATAATGATGCTGAGTATCTCTATACACTCCCAGTCCCTGATAATGACCATGCTGCATTGTATAATGATGCTGAGTATCTCTATACACTTCCAGTCCCTGATAATGACCATGCTGCACTGTATAATAATGCTGAGTATCTCTATACACTCCCAGTCCCTGATAATGACCATGCTGCGCTGTATAATGATGCTGAGTATCTCTATACACTTCCAGTCCCTGATAATGACCATGCTGCACTGTATAATGATGCTGAGTATCTCTATACACTTCCAGCCCCTGATAATGACCATGCTGCATTGTATAATGATGCTGAGTATCTCTATACACTTCCAGTCCCTGATAATGACCATGCTGCACTGTATAATGATGCTGAGTATCTCTATACACTTCCAGCCCCTGATAATGACCATGCTGCACTGTATAATGATGCTGAGTATCTCTATACACTTCCAGCCCTGATAATGACCATGCTGCACTGTATAATGATGCTGAGTATCTCTATACACTTCCAGCCCTGATAATGACCATGCTGCATTGTATAATGATGCTGAGTATCTCTATACACTCCCAGTCCCTGATAATGACCATGCTGCACTGTATAATGATGCTGAGTATCTCTATACACTTCCAGTCCCTGATAATGATCATGCTGCACTGTATAATGATGATGAGTATCTCTATACACTTCCAGCCCCTGATAATGACCATGCTGCACTGTATAATGATGCTGAGTATCTCTATACACTTCCAGCCCCTTATAATAAACATGCTGCACTGTATAATGGTGCTGAGTATCTCTATACACTTCCAGTCCCTGATAATGACCATGCTGCACTGTATAATGATGCTGAGTATCTCTATACACTTCCAGTCCCTGATAATGATCATGCTGCACTGTATAATGATGCTGAGTATCTCTATACACTTCCAGCCCCTGATAATGACCATGCTGCACTGTATAATGATGCTGAGTATCTCTATACACTTCCAGTCCTGATAATGACCATGCTGCACTGTATAATGATGCTGAGTATCTCTATACACTTCCAGTCCCTGATAATGACCATGCTGCACTGTATAATGATGCTGAGTATCTCTATACACTTCCAGTCCCTGATAATGACCATGCTGCACTGTATAATGATGCTGAGTATCTCTATACACTTCCAGCCCCTGATAATGATCATGCTGCACTGTATAATGATGCTGAGTATCTCTATACACTTCCAGCCCCTGATAATGACCATGCTGCACTGTATAATGATGCTGAGTATCTCTATACACTTCCAGTCCCTGATAATGATCATGCTGCATTGTATAATGATGCTGAGTATCTCTATACACTTCCAGTCCTGATAATGATCATGCTGCACTGTATAATAATGCTGAGTATCTCTATACACTTCCAGTCCCTGATAATGACCATGCTGCACTGTATAATGATGCTGAGTATCTCTATACACTTCTAGTCCCTGATAATGACCATGCTGCACTGTATAATGATGCTGAGTATCTCTATACACTTCCAGTCCTGATAATGACCATGCTGCACTGTATAATGATGCTGAGTATCTCTATACACTCCCAGCCCTGATAATGACCATGCTGCACTGTATAATGATGCTGAGTATCTCTATACACTTCCAGTCCTGATAATGACCATGCTGCACTGTATAATGATGCTGAGTATCTCTATACACTTCCAGCCCCTGATAATGACCATGCTGCACTGTATAATGATGCTGAGTATCTCTATACACTTCCAGCCCTGATAATGACCATGCTGCACTGTATAATGATGCTGAGTATCTCTATACACGTCCAGTCCTGATAATGATCATGCTGCGCTGTATAATGATGCTGAGTATCTCTATGCACTTCCAGTCCTGATAATGACCATGCTGCACTGTATAATGATGCGGAGTATCTCTATACACTTCCAGCCCCTGATAATGACCATGCTGCACTGTATAATGATGCTGAGTATCTCTAGGATATGCGCTATAAAACTGTCTTCAATGTAGCATTAAGGGCAAACCAGTGTCTTACAAGTGAAGGATTGTCAATGCCCGGTAGGTAGTGACCACATAAGTGTATAAATGAAATATAATAAAGTCCTTTCATTTAAGGTTTTCATTTGTTTTCCATCAAAATTATTACAGCATCCTGGCTCCTAATAAATATATTCTAATATATTAACCTAATGATTTTCTATCCATCCCCTTTTATTTCAAGTCTGCAATAGAGTGTCTGCATGGCACCAGTAAATCGTTATTGCTATTTCTGTATCATTTCATTTTTCTATTTAATTATGTGTCATGGCCTTACCATTGTGTTTTATATCAAATATTTTTCTTTAGCGACAAACTATAGACCTGTTGTCTGTCCTGTAAGAGGAGCAATACTTGCTAGCTTCTTGATTTAGCCCTAATCTCAGCAAAGAAACATTGCAAGACCAACTCAAGAGTGCGGATCCGGAAGATAGAAGATTTCCATAAGTCTTTGTGAACCCCGGTGGATATTAAGACAGGTTTCGTAAATGTGTTCATTAAAGAGACACAGAGGAGGTTCTAAATATGGCATCTTTTAAATTGAAATGTTATTTAAAAAATGCACTTTTCTACAGTAAACGAATACTAAAGTTTGACATTTTGAGCAGAATTTTTGATCCACCCACAAGACTAGATTGTCATTTTTATTAATGGCATTAAATCACCATTAGCCACATTGTCTTCCGCACAGTTGCCTGCACATTGAGCACGCCTAGTCTCTTTATGTGTAAGCAACTGCAATGAAGACAACGGACCCAATGCCTGAGGAGATATAAGTCCTTATAATGGGTGACTTGGCAGAGGCAGCATCAAAGAGACAGCCTGTGTCAAAATGATTCAACTTGCAAAGCTTGAGAAGGTACTAAAATAAAGAGTGTCTCTCACTTGACCAAATTTAGCTGCAGACGGGTGATGTTGCATGGAGACGGCTTATCCTTGAAAGGCTTCAAAAAAACACACAACTCCAGGAAATTGTATGTAGCGGCATCACAACCTCAGCAGCAGGATGATGAGGTCATAAATCAAGGCACCAGTATGATGATGTCACAATGCATGATCACATGGCTTGCAGTCTTGAATATGGATAACGTGTTGATACTTGGTACCAAGGCACTGTAGCATATGATAAGGTCACAAAAATCAGGAGAGATGGATGCCGAGGGTTAATAGTCATAAAATGGTGATGTCATAAGACCAAAGAGGACCAGCGGCATGTTAAGGCAACAGGATGTGATTTGTCAGCAGGGAAAAGGCAAAACATGGAGCCACCTACATCTCAATATGGCTCAGATTTTAAGCTTTTGTACAAACAACAGGTGAAAATCATCCCGAAAAGCTGGAGAAAGAAAAGAAAAGCAAAATTAGAGAAAAAAAAGAAGCTTTCAAAATATGGATGTCGAAAAGACAGAACAAAAAAGAGCTAAAGGGAGAAGTCTAAAATATGTTAGAGAGGAAAGGAGGTGCTGGGGAAGAGGATGAAAAAATTAAGATGGGGAAATAAGAAAAGAAAGGTACAAGAGAGGAAGGGGGAAAAGAATGGCAGAAGCAGACAGCAAGAGACAAACAGAACATGGAAAGATTAAGTAGATAGTGGACAGAAAAAAAAAAAGAGTGGGTTCTAAGGACGGAATTAAAGAGAACATATGATATGTAAAGTACATTTATCAATATGAGGTGATAAGAGACAGAGATATGTGAAGTCCACAATCTAAATAAATTATAAATGGCTTCCACCCCAGCCGAACCCCTCTCACCTGTACACAGGCAATTCCAATTCCCACAGCCCCAATGATCAACAGGTGAGAACGGATGAAATTTTCAAGTTTGGTGATGCAGCCACCCTGAGAATAAGATGGAGAATTGATATGTCAGTTAACAAAAACATTCACTGATCTGACTGGTCTAAAAACAAATAAATTAAAAAAGCAGCAGGTCTTTAGAGTATTTCATCTGGTTATGTGATGAAAGAAAAAATACTATTGAGACTGTATCAGAATTCACTGCAGAAAGTAAGGTTGTGCTGTTGTAGGATGTACAACTCGGCTGCCATTTTGTGTTCCTCGAACAATAAATCCTACTAAGTGGAGACACCTGGTCACATTTCTACTTTCTACTAATGTGTTTACTAAAATACAGATTCTGTTCAAGGTAGTAAACATATTTCCATGATTTCCCACAATATAAGTTTGTAAGAGCCATTTCCCTTTTCTACATGCACACCTGAGAATAGACAATAACCAATGCCCAATGGGATAGTGACAGTTCAGCTGTGTCATTTCAGAGAAGACATTCTTGTAGTAAATGTTATTCTGCCCTCAAGGTCAGACGAGATTCAATATGCCAGACATGTCTCCTCTGCTCAGGAGAACCAGCAGAACCTAGATGTGTAGCTTCCATGACGGTGCTCTCTAGGTGCAGTGAAGGGGTACATGTCTAGGCTGCTCTATTTCCATTATGACATTTATACGAGCAAAGCAAAATGTCATCTTGGTTAAAAGTATCTCCCACTGCAACCAACCAAAGAAGTGTGATAGAGAGCGTCTAAGAGCAGGACTTGACAAAACCCGGGAGCCAGGGTGCCACAGCGCCTAACATTCTGCCATCTAACTTTATTTTTATATATACTCATTTCCTGGGCTATAAAAAAAAAGTTTGTCTCACTGACCTGAATGGCTCCTTTCATATTAACTCCTGGCCTAGAGGTCTGTTGATGTCCATAGGCCGACAATAGTGATGGACATACCAAAGCTATCTATATATATATATATATATATGAGGATTAATAAACCTATACGCTGGTGATGGGTACACACAAATGATACATGAGAGGCGAGCGTCACTGGGCCTTGCACACACTACTTACTTCCACCATGTAGATATTAGAAGGGTGGTTGCTGGTGCCACATCTTGGGGTAATAGTCTTGCAGCAGCTGTCTGGGACAATGCGTCTTTCAGCTTCAGGGGAGTTTATCCACAAGCTGTCGCTCCAGTCTCTGGAATTATTACTTCCACAGCACTTAAACTGAAAGATGGGAATACATATTAATACAGTAACAGAATTCAAACACTATAATGTGTTCTAGAAGAACAATAGTAATTAAATGCTGGACTAAGTGAGAGCAGGGGTTACATACTTGTTCATGTCCCACCTTTCTCACAGCCCTGTCACTCCCACTAGACCACCCAACACACAATACTTGTACGCCAGCATTGCTCACCTCCTGCTGCAGCTTGTCCATGGCCATGGTCACTTTGTCCTCTCCAGGCTGTTTGTATTTCTTGGTCATTGTGGTCTTCAGACTCTGCTTTAGCTCCTCATTCAGCTGGGACAGAAGAGACAATGGTCAGCACAGTACATGACAAACTTCTGCCTCTCATATCATCTCTTGTTCATAATCCTTTTCTCCAAAGCTCATGAACACAACCTTATCTGATAATCCCGAAGTCTTCCAATCCTCAGAGACCCCAGTAGGCTAATATTACAGGCTAATACTACTTGGGAACAGTCGGGTTAAACAGGACACTGTAACAGGAGCGCTTTTCAATATGAATGTAAATGTTAGTATTAATAGTAAATTATCACCCCCCACCAAGAGTTTTACACATTTGTACTCTCTTATTTATTGTTCATTTGTTCAGCTCTATTGGTTTTCCATTTCCAGTGTCTCTGCATGTTTCATGCATCTCCTTCCTAGCGTATCATAACTTTGACAACACAAGATAATAAATGTTTATAGAGTTAGCACCTATATACTACTTGCACTGTGCTGAATCACAACAGTGCTGCCAACCATCAGAAATAGGACACACTAAAAGGGAGGAAAATGAATCAGGCACATACTCTGAAAATGGACCCTCAGAGGGGAGTACATGGACAATAAAAACACTTATAAACTGTTTTGGGGCAAACATGGATTTAATTTTTTCTATCACTACCCTAATTTACATTCAGATGGACGGCATATATTACAAGGCCCTTTTCATCCAAAGGACACAGTCACGGATCATCTCTAGGGTGCTATTGATGACACAAACTAGATAAACCCTTTATATATTTGTATTTCCTCTCCAATGGTTCTGCTTCTATGCAAAACATAACATTTTGGCATTTAAAAATGTATCATGCAAGCGGTGTATAACCTAGAAACATCTTCTGATTGGAAGACATCTTGATATAGAGGTTTAAAAATTCCAAAAAAGGGCAGACTTGAAGTGTAGCAAGTACAAGGTATATAAATAAACGTAAACAACAAACAATGTTTTATATATTAATGAAATACACAATTCATATGCAACAAGAGCCTCTAAACTTTTATATATGTGTTTTAGGTGGTTGTAAGTATCTGCTCAAGGTTTACTTCTTTGAGATATTGTGAAGTGAAAATGGGAACCCCCGAAATGAATCTTTTTAATACAGATATAAAAATACATGGAGTTATCTTCACTAGGAACATTACCCGTGAATTTCAAATTCTTAGCATTTGTGACCTAAAAATTAGATTGTAAGCTCTGTGGAGCAGGTTTGTTGGCTTCAATAGAATAACATGCAGGAGAACTAATTAGGGACAAGGAGGGATTGCACTGACCAATCAAAACATTACCTCAAGGCAGAACGGCACACACTGCAGCATGAAGAGAAATACAGGTATACACAAGAGTTAAACACAGGTACATGCAGGCACAATACTGAAGCAAGGGGAGGGCGAGGGAGAGAAAACCTGAAGACTTACAAACTGTATCAGGAATTAAAGTTTGGTTGTTTTTTGATATGTATAATAGAATTACAACAGCAATGGATATGGATAATAAACAGTTAAACGTATATAATGTCAGATTTGTGGTCATCACAAACTCTTAGAATTAGGGTCTCTCTTAGCTCTGTAGAAAGTGATTTGGGACTT
Organism: Discoglossus pictus; assembly: GCA_027410445.1. NCBI lineage: Eukaryota > Metazoa > Chordata > Amphibia > Anura > Alytidae > Discoglossus > Discoglossus pictus. The sequence goes on from CM050175.1 coordinate 30,584,546, forward strand.
GTATCATCACTTTAAGGAAGGAAAGATAAGCGTCTTGTTTTAGTACGTTTGCACTGGAATGGTCCAGTTTTACTAACTTTTAAGTAGCAAAAGCTGCTATAAAGAACATTTTATCAGATTTTCCCACTTGCATTATTAATGCAATATATGTTGATTTGTTTGACTTCTTATACTAGTGCCCAGGACAAGGAGAGAGGAGGGGTGGGTGTAGAGCTGCCATTATTGAGGTGAACTGTATTTTTAAATTAAATGTTCTGGCTAAATATTCATTTAGCTGCTATTTGCACAGGTAATGGATAATTAAAAAACAGATGCTTAACTTGAGAAGTACTTACACTGGCCCTTTAATGTGAATAAGACAAAGCTGAAATGTTGTGAGAAAATATATTAAAACAGCTGTTTTTACCCATCATCTTTAGTTTGGAGCTTAAGCAATGGCAGGGAGTAATTTACTTTAATTATTTTGCACTGTGCAGCGCTGCAGGGAAGTGTTAATACACTCTGCCACAAATTCCAAAGCTACAAGTAAAGGATCGGAGGAGTCCTGCCCTAACGATGAGTGGAAATCCAGGTATTTTGAGTGAATGTTTTCTCAAAAAGTTAATCTTTTTAAAATCACAATGAATTAATATTTATACTAATCCTTATAAAAGTTTGACAATTACAGTGGCCCTTTAATGTAATTTGCTTGAGCAGACGCCATTACAATAGAACATGTTTGTCATTTAACTAGGAAACCCCCATTAAGCTCCCTGGAGAACAATGACCATTTATGGCTATGCATTTTTGATATTGTTCCACTTTTTTGTGGGTAGTCCTGGCATTTACTGTACAAAGCTTCCCTTATCTCATAGCAGGCTGTTTTCGTGCTGGCAGGCGCCTGTAGGGCAGGAGAGGTTTGATTAAATTAGATAAAGTAAAAGGCAACGTGTGCCGACAAGCTCATGAGTGGAAAATGTGTTATTACACAACTAAGAAAAGACTGTCTGGAGTCTCCACAATGGCCACGTTTGGCAGGGATTGTGGGGGTAAGGACACGTACACAAATATCTGATACAACAGAGGGATATTCATAATATTGTAATAGAAGCCTGCACAGTGAGCACCATGGTCCAGATACAACAAGCATGACCAATCCTGTAGGATAAGGGTGAGGATTACACCAGCAGCAAGGCATGTTAGTGTGCTCATGTTAGTTTACGACACCGAAGCTTTCAAAAGGTATTATATAGGGTCTGCTGACTGTGATGGGTTTATTGGGTAAATACCAGCCCTATATAGGTCCTACCGATTGGGATATGTCTAACAGGAAAGAGAGGGCCCTACACAGGATATACTATCATTACAGGGATATTAGGTAAATGTCAGTCTCAGGTATGACCTACTGATCAGGTCAGGCTATGCGTTATAGGTTAGAGTCAGTCCTATATACAGCCCACCTGCAGTGATATGTGTAAGGATCTCTGAACAACGAGAAATGTTATATATTTGAACATTTTGAGTTGGACTCCAAGCATAAGTCATACAGCAAATTTTGATGGAGGATACATAGGTGTATGTTGTGTGTATGAGAGGGGTGTCTGGAGAGCTCTGCTTGCATCCTTTGATGTATCATCCAGTTTCTTGGCCAGTGAGGGGAAGAGGTGTGGTATAAGCTGGGTAATATCAAATGTCAAACAAATTTTCTGGACCCCCCCCACCCCTCCCTCTACTGATAACTACAAACATGCATCCCCATCATCCAGCTCTCAGTATGTGATGTAACAAGCACAAAATGGATTCCTGTACTCATAAACAGTCTTCAAAACATTTGTATTTTCCCAAAAAATGTGTTTATGCCAATGAATTACACAACTGCTGATATACTACTAGTGGCGCAAATAAGGGTTTAAAAAGGAGTCTGGTGATTGTGACAGGTTTATTCCATAAATGTCAACCTTATAAAGATCCTACTTAGATGTCAAAGAGTGAGACCTGTACAGGGTGTAATGACGGTCATAGGTTTATTAGATAAATGTCCATCCCATATAGGGCTACTGACCATGGGTGGAAGGATTAGATAATTGAACCTTATTTCACACTATCAATTAACTCTCGCAGTGTGCTGGTGATGGTAAAGTTGATATAGCTTAAAATATTGATAGACTGATACATCTGCTGTGTCACATTAGATTAGGGCTGGCCTTTCATGCAAGATACTGGTCACCACCATGTAGGAACAAAGAGATAAAAAATAAACGTATACGTTCAATTATTTAAAATTATCAACAATGTCTGACATTTTAAAGTGTCAATAAAACTGCTTGGAAAAAAAATTCCTCTTGCACAGGACTAAGCTGCAATACTAAACAAAAACGGCAGCTTCAAAATGCACAAGTTTATATGTTTCGGCAAAGAATATGAGTTTGTAACAAGAAGGAGTTTAAAAAATGTAAGTGCAGTAGTGACATGGATGGAGGAGAATGATAACCAGTATTATTATAGAGGAGCACGTTTACTCTCCAGTATTAAAATACAGCAGCATCATGTTCACTATCAGGGTATAAATGTATCATTATTATATAGAGTGTTCATTATATCATCTAATAAGGAATATTGTGCTACTTATCAGACAGTGTTTAAATATATATATACATATATATATACATATATATATATATATATAATATATCATATAAATAATCTAATAAGGAATATTGTGCTACTTATCAGACAGTGTGTGTATATATATATATATATATATAATATATCATATAAATAATCTAATAAGGAATATGGTGCTACTTATCAGACAGTGTGTATATATATATATATATATATATATATATATATATATATATAATATATATCATATAAATAGTCTAATAAGGAATATGGTGCTACTTATCAGACAGTGTATATATATAAATATATATATATATATATATATATATATATATATATATATATATATATATATATATATATATATATATATATATAATATATATCATATAAATAGTCTAATAAGGAATATGGTGCTACTTATCAGACAGTGTATATATATATATATATATATATATATATATATATATATATATATATATATATATCATATAAATAGTCTAATAAGGAATATGGTGCTACTTATCAGACAGTGTATATATATATATATATATATATATATATAATATAATATATATATATATATAATATATCATATAAATAATCTAATAAGGAATATGGTGCTACTTATCAGACAGTGTGTATATATATATATATATATATATATATATATATATATATAAAATATATATCATATAAATAATCTAATTAGGAATATTGTGCTACTTATCAGACAGTGTAATAGTATTATTATAGAGAGCAGCAGGTTTTCTATCCGGCTGTACAAATACAGCAGCATCATGCTCATTATCAGTGTATAAATGCATCATTATTATATCATATAAATAATCTAATAAGGAATAATGTGCTGCTTAATGACACAGTGCAGATATACTCTGTATCATTATATGGAGAAGGACAGGGAGCATCATGTCTTGCATCCGTTCACACCCTATTCCATTATAGGACCAAAAGACCAAATAACTGATATAATTACCAGGGAAAATGTAAAATGTAATGTAATTTAATATAGGATGTATGAACATATTGATATATTGAGCCACATACACATTACATATAAATATATTGTGTTTTATTTTCTAATTTTTACCGCAGTGCACTGTATAGTGAGAGGTAATGTTTCGGTAGCGTTTGTCAGGCAGTTTTCGTGTTTGTGTGTAAAGTAAGCCCCTGTTACTCCGTGCAATGAGCAAATAGACATTTCCCACTTACCTGCTGGTAGTATATATATGCCAGGATTCCTGCCAGGATCTCAAGGAGGAAGATGCACAGCAGCAGACCGAAGTACTGAGAACAGAGGGAAGAAGGAGATTAAACAGGAGGACACGTGTACTCTGCAGTAAATATAACACGCAAATAGGGATAACATACATAAAGATGCACCACAAACTGGTTCTGAAGAGCGGTGGTATAAATATTGTATTAATGCGACACAGCAAAGGTTATAAATATGGTATCATCTTAAAGTACCAGTAATACCAAGTACTTTATAAATTGATTACTAAAGAAATTGCATTTTCCTACAGTACACGAGCTTTAAAGTTTGCAATATTTGGCCATCAGTCGTTCTGACCTACAAACCAACATTTATCTTATGTTAATGTGAAATCATTGCCTTAAATAAAAATAAGCCCTTAAGGCATTGGGTTTATTGTCTTTAGTGCAATCACCTGGATCTTAGCATGCTTAATTGTTTTTGTGTAGACAATCGCCTCAATTAAGGCAAGGATCGCTCATTAACAAAAGTTTAGCATCTTGGTCTGTGTGCGAATCAGAAAGACTGCTCAAAATGGTAATGTCCAATGTTAGTAAAATGTAGAAAAATGCAATTTCTGTAATAACATTCAATTGATAAAGTAATACCTATAGTTTCAAACTATATCTTATTTGTGAGTGTGACAGTTTTATTATAAATGTATCATCTACTTCCCCTTCTGGATCGCTACCTTGTCATGGTGAAGGGGCATGTATACCTCAATGAAGCTGTGAGATAGGCAGGTCATAGTAGAAAGGTCAGATCCACTGGAGAAGGAACTAGCAACCCACTCCAGTATCTTTGCCAAGAAAACCATATGGATAAGCACAACCAAAAACACAGACAGATGTGACTAGCGTACTGTGCCCATATGGTCACCAAGAGTCAGACAGGACTGAACCACAACAACAAATCCTCTACTTTTATAATAGGAATATTGAAAAACACAAAAAAGACTGCATAATTGTTTTAAAAGCAGGTACTAAAGAAGATCCAAAATTTTAATATAATATTCATGAAACCCACTTTCAAACAAAGCATACATGTATATGGAAGCAATACAAAGAGCATACGGGCTACAGTAGATCTATATAGACAGTGGGTTGGTGTCCATTCCTCCACCAATAAACATAATGTATTTCCTTCTGAGGGTTCCCTGGTGGTCCAGTGGTTAGGATCTAGTACTTTGATCGCTGGGACCTTGGTTCGATTCCAGTCAAGGACCCAAGAGGTCACCAGTCAAGGACCCAAGAGGTCACACCACCCTGAAGCCAAGCAAGGCTGGGCCTGGGCAGTATTTGGAACGGCCTAGGAATAGCAGGAGCTGTATGCTGTGGCCCACTGGAGAAGGAACTGGCAACCCACTCCAGTCATGAATACCAAGTGTATAGCATGGTGTGTTGCAGTCACGGAGAGTCAGACACAACAACAACAACATCTGTACTAGACTATGACATCATACATGATAATTAATGCAGAGTGGTGCCATGCCTCAAGTGACCAGCAGAGGGCAGGACACCCTACTGAACCTGCCGCCTGCTCTAGGGGAGGGGGCACAGTGTTCCTCACAGAGGAGGAGGAGGAATGATGTGGGAGAGAGATACACACAGAACACACATTCCTGACATTACACCAGCATTACAAAGACCTGCCCACAGAAACCCTGTGCAAATACACCCTGGGAGCCGGCCTTTCACCAAGACCTCATCCACCAGCACTTTTAGTTCTGGCTCCTAACATTTTGAATAACTTGATATATAGATTATATATATATATATATATATATATATATATATATATATATATATATATATATATATATATATATATATTCCTAGTTTTGGTCTACATTACATTTATGATCTCCTGATTGATGTGGTGAAATGCTTTTCTATAAGTTTTAAATACCTACGTTTGATAACTAAGCAAAATGAATAAAAACACCTTTATATTTTAACTTTTATAGGTAATTATTTTTTACTGCATGGCTCCATTTTTTTTCCTATCAACCTTCTGACTTCTACTTCCTTGTAAACTAATCAGGTTTCCATTATTGGAACTGGAGGCGGTATTTATTTTACATAAAAAACAAAACAAGAAAAATGTTTAGCCTATTTTAAGTGTAGTTCTTCAAAAGAGTGGATTTAATAATAGTCCTTTGTTGTTGTTTAGTCATTCAGTCAAGTCCGACTCCCCGTCACCATATGGACAGCAGCACACCAGGCACATCTTGTGTCTGGTTGTGCCAATCCATAAAGTTCTCATGGTAAAGATACTAGAATGGGCTACCAGTACCTTCTTCGGTGGACCGTGGTTTGTCTGATCTCTCTGCTATGACATTCCCATCTTGGGTGACAATACATAGTACAGATCACAGCTTCATTTAAGTACATATGCCCTTTCACTACGACAAGATAGCGATCCATTCTCAAATAAACAACATTTTAACATTTTTTTTGCTATGTTTGCAACAAAAGGGTAAAAATACTACTTTAGAGGTTTTACAAAGGCAAGTGTAGCTTTAACCTTGTAATGAAAGCTGTGTTCTGTGTGTATCTCAGGTGTTTACAATCTTTCATGGATTCCCAAGGCTGCATATGCTCTGGATCATTCCACCACCTGAATGAAGTATTGTGGCTGGAGTTGACCCGTCCCCGGGAAGTGCCACTCTATGAAACACAGATTAGTAGCCCCGAGCAGTATAGCCTGAGCTCACAGCCAGGTAGAAACATTAGTCATCACCCACCATCAGACTGCAGTTGTAGTATGCCTGTTTATATAGCACTCCCCCCTGGATGGCTCCTCTACAGACACAATACTTCAGTCAGGGGGTAGAGAGATCTGGAGCATGACTGAAAAATAGTCTTTTTTTAAGTACACAGTAAAAGTATAATAAAAAGCCCCTTGGAGGATTCAAAGGCTGCTTATTCAGCCTCTCCAGTAACACAGACTGAGAGAAGGGGGGATTGGGACTCTAGAGGAGGCGAGTGTGTCCATATATATGTGTCATGGGGTAAGTAGATTGGTCTAATGTTGGAAGTGGTAAAGGCTGAGCTGAATAGTTATATCTGTAAAGTGTGGAGAGGGGAGGTTATTGATTATAAGTGCAAGTGATCGCAAGGTAAAAACACATCCACTTGTAAAAATAACACATGAAAATAAATGATATTCCAGCATCAGACACTTCTGGAGCTATGTATGTGGATATCCCATGAACAGGACAGTTCTCCGCACAAGTGCCCAGTAAATGAGATTAATCCCATTAATAGTTTATCTGCCATACAAGGCTTGCCTTTAAAATATATTCTTTTATTCTACTGGAAATCAATGTCTTGTATATCCTTAGGCAGCTTTTTCACGGATTGGTCACTCACCACTTTAAGAAGGCTCTTCCTCTCCTTGAAGGTAGCACAACATCCGAGGATGCCCGTTACCATGACAATAGCACCAGCGACCACCAGGATGTAAGCAGTGGCAGCGTACGTGCTGGAGGGCAGCAGGCTGATGTAATCGCTCTTCTGTACCAGTGTCCAGATGCCCACGGCCATTACTGCCAGCCCTGCCAGCTAGAGTAGAGAGAACATGGAAGGGAGTGTTAGAGAGTTGTAACTACATAATATTGGTGACCGTATACTATTACAACATAACGAGAGTGCACCACAACCTAAGCAGTCTGTAAAAGGACACCACTTTTGTTTCAATGTAAGTTTTCACATTAAATATCAACCTTTACAATCATTATATATTGACAAAAGGTTTATAATATGTATTGTTTACTTGGAAGCTATGAGAGCTTGGCCACTATAATGGCATTTTTATACATTCAAAATATTTGTATTGCCAAGTACAAGTGAATAGCAAAGGATTCTGGGAGTTTGAAATAAAACATAATCCTAAAATGCCAAAAGAAGAAAATATTATGGGGACTCTACATTGAATCCATTTTGTACTCGTCTCTTTTTCATTGCAGAGGGATGCTAAATATTACTCTGTTTTATAAGGTCTAAGAATTTGGTACTTCGAAAAAGATTTGCAAATCCAAAGTAGTAGAACATGAGTCCATCGTGAAACGAATACATCAATAGCAAAGGATTCTGGGCATGCTGATAGGATCACAGATCAATACGTATTTATATTACAATTTTCTAAATGGACATTTACATATTAAACCAATAAAAAATAGCATTCTAGAAGTTATCAGAATTAAAAACCAACACAACAAATGAAATGACCTGGAGACACAGTATAAAGAAAAATGTCAACGCAAAAATAAAAAATAAAAACTCACAAAAATGCAGACAATAGGGTAAAGTATGAAATTATGATCAACAGACGTAATATTAAATGACAAGATTATATTTCCTGATACAAATTAAAGGTTATATTTGATGTTCGCATAGCAATTAACAAACAGCTGGCATCAAATGAGTAACATAATGAACATCTGTCTACAAATACTGTTATAATTATTATTTTATCATCATCTCCAAGCTGCATTACCATCGCTCAAGGACGGTACTAGGTTTATCACTGTATACCAGTGGTGGCCAAAAGACGGTCCGGGGGCCACATGCGGCCCTCTGGCACTTCCCATGCGGCCCCCAGGTTGTTCTCTGTAGTGGGAAAGCATATGTTCTTAACAATATACAGAATTGTTGTCTATTATATCTCTCTAAACCTAGCACATAACTAATTGTAGGCCTAAATACTTCTGCTCATTATCTATACCTCTAATGCCGATTCATTATTTTCCTGTAGCGATTTTAACACTTGGTTTTGGGTAAAAATTAAAAGGTTATACACTGATATTCCCTTTTAAGGATTAAGAAAACATGAGACTCTTTAAGTGAAATAGGTTGCCCATCACTGCTGTATACCATAAATGCTAACATTACAAATTCAGTTATAACACTACTATATACTTATTTATATTGGCTATATAGCTTGCTTACATTTGTTAACTGAAGCAAACCTCCCAAATATGAATATCTGTAGTAGGTCGTATTTTGCCATGATCAACTATTCATTTCATATTCTTTCCTAGTGCTCGTATACGGATTTGAATATGAGAAGAAGAATTATACCTATATACTTCTCCAGTAAGTTTCTGTTGGCATACAAGATGTCTCATACATGATGAATTTGGTTTCATGTTAAAAAAAATACAGAAATACAAAAAATATTGGTCACTCTCTTCAGGAACAACTTCCTTACCAAACAATTGAAATTGACTCCGTCTCCACAAAATAAAGGTTACACATATGGTATAAAATTACTTGCTGGTGTTTGCACATGCCCAGAATCAATCTATCAAACACTGGCTAAAACAAGAGTAGGGTAATTAGCCATTTTAAATCAAGTACCTATAGTACATTGTGCCATATTTGGAACCTCCACGGTGTCCCTTTAAGCCTATCAGAACCTCAGCCTATTGTGTATTCTGCTACAGGTCTGCAGGGCGTCAGTCCCCATAACCCAGGGGTTTACACATTTCAACCAACAAGATTAGTGAGTAGCAAGTATGTTTTTCGGAGTTAGGGATTTTAGGTTCAAGTGACTCCTGGTGCTATGGTTTGTCAATTCCTGTTATAATCTGTCCTTATTCAGACCACAAACCCTCAGCTTCTAGAAACAGGTGAATTTTAGTATCTTTCCGGGGAGAACTATAGAATATTATTTTAAATAAATCCACGTATCTCCACCCGAGACTCAGATTTTATTCTGTTACGGTAGTGGCAACATGTGTATATCATATAAAACAAAAAAATATATAGATTTAATACCTAATAGTAACCATCTATGGGTTATCATCCGGATATTGACAGCTACAAGTGAATTTTGGGTTCACAAACGTATGAAAATCACAAATGTTCAGTATAGATAATATTACTAGGGCGAGCGTTGAACACTAAAACATACCAGAGATGATGATAACATTCTCTTCATAGCCAGCATTTTTACATGTTCCTCTTTCAATAGACATGTCACAGACATCAGGAAAGCCCTATATTTATATTCTTTAAAATCAGGAAAACCCACAGCAAAGAAGCGCGATGCTCCCCTGCCGCTACCTCAGAGCTAGCGTGCAAGAGACGTGAGGAACGCTGGATAAAGTCGATATAAGAATAGGGGCTGTGTGGGAATAAACAGCTACAGGAAGAGTAAAGTTAGCTTGCATCAAACAACCTCCTAGTGTGTCATTTACAGGAAACAAACAATGGTCAAATGTGAAGGTTTGCCAGATATAAAACTGAATACTCTAAAAAAAAATATCTGTGAGAGAGCATCCCATCATGCACAAGGGAATGGGGTCTTTTTTGAAAGAGAGGGTAAATAGGCAATTGGTCATGTCTAAACCCATCTCTTCTTCATTCTGCTGCCAAACTTCTCTTCCCCCTCGCCACATCTTCTAGAATGATATTCAAAATCCTTGTTCCTGTCCTAGAGAGACAGCACACCCTGCCTTATATTTCCAATAACATCTTCCCATCACCAATCTGCATCTCTGCTACATTCATACTTCTAAATACAAGACAGCTAACTGCAGTCTATTTAAGTCTCACCTTTTAAAAAACAACATACCCCTAACTTCTAGCAAGCATATTGGCAATTGCCACACAATACCTAAAACTATTGGCTCCCCATGCT
>CM050175.1:30602573-30657573 GCA_027410445.1 Discoglossus pictus
GTTATACAACATGGTTTCATTTGTTTATCTAGTAATTGATTACCAACTGTCTAGATTAGTCCTAAGAAATTATACATAAACCAAGACTGCCCGGCGCGGAGGCTGCACAGGCTCCCTGGGTCAGCCCGCAGCGCCAAGTGACCCAGCGGAGCCTGTAGGCGTCATGACGTTACGTGGCATTGGGGGTGGGGCTTCTGCCGGGTTCGCACGCTTCCTCAGAGCAGCACGGTTTCCATCGGGAACGGACGGAGGTCTGAGGGGCTCCTAGCATATTTCAAGTAGGAGGTCAAAAATGTAGATATTGCCAACCCCAGCTATACAGCACATAAGGGGCAGTTGTGGGAGCTTGTTTTGTGTCAATTTTTTGGTGTCCATTTTTTTGTGTGTGTGTGGGTGATTGGGCCCAGTATGGATGATAAAATCAGTAATTGAAGAAAATAATCAATATAGATTTTTTCACTTACATTTGAGCTTTAGTGTTTCAGGGACTAGCACAGCTGCTTCTCTCAAACCTCTACAGATAGAGAGGATCTGCCCAGGAGGTTGTGCTGACCAGTCTAGCTTTATAGGAGGACTATAATGTGATCAATCCACATTTTTTTTAGAACTACACAGATTTATTTCTACAAATACTGCTTTTTTTGATAATCATTTACTAAATTAACACATGAAACCCCATCCAAACCCAATCTGAAAACTCTCTCTCGTGAAGGCAAAAGAATGCCTATAATTGCTGGCAGACACACTTCTGGTAAACAAGTAGTTAAGCAAATACCTTTTTGGGTGGGGTTTGCCATGAAAAGGGCATACCAGCGCCCCCCTCCCCAGCTAGCGTCATTTTCCCAAAGCTCTGCTGAGTGTAGGGCAGGCAGCCAGTAGCATGGTCAGGATAACGAGCTTTACACAAGGGATGGGATTTTTATAGGATGTGCATAAGGAAGCTGGCTGCAAACCGAGAAATATATAATGGTCAAAGCAGAGTGGGCGAAACGGCAACGTAGGCCGCAAGACTGGACATAGCCACCCAGGACAGTCTATGGGGGTGGGGAGTAGTGCAAAGCAGCAGAAGAAAGAGAAGGGGAATTGAGATTTTGTTTTGTGTTCGCAAATCTCGTAGGGTCTCACTAGGGACACAGAAACACCCAGATATGGACCCCTTGCTAAATGTCTTGGGAGATCAGAAACTTCCCACGGGTGAAAGATATTTATGGCAGAAACGTTAATAATAATAAGAGTTACATTTCAGTGTAATTATTTTTCTAGTATTTGTTCTGCCCCACTGTAGATATCTATGTTTATCTTCCCCCCTCCTTGTGCAGGCTTGCTGGCTACTTGCTCTTGTTACTTGAAGTGTCCTTATCCTAAAGTAAACAATACAACTGATGTCTGTGTATGAGCCTTGTTCCCTATGGTCCTGCTGGGTAATGTCCTCCTCTTAAAATAAGCAATGCAAGTAGCCAGTGACCCTGCACTCAGGATGAGACAGGAGTAGATAAAGATGGATGCTTACAATATCCCAGAGTATAAAAAAAAAAAAAGTAAAAATGTCCCTAAATTATTTTGAAAAGGTTTTAACCAACATTATATTTTACTGTGATTATAGCACATTTCAAAATATGCCTGCATTACAGTTTCTCCAAGTCAGAGTTAGTTAGGACTCTGATATATAGAAATATATGCATAACTACAACATTAGCAGGAACCTTTTAGGGGCCGCGGGTCCCTGGCTCCCAGTATTTCTCAAGTCCTGCTGTTCTCAGAAGAACGCCTCTCAAATTTTATTTTATAACTGGGTAAGAGATGGAAAGAAATGGGGGTTGAGTATATTTGCTGCCACCCTTGATTCACTGCTTCCCCTTGTAGAGGGTCTTATTACCTATTTAAAAAGTTCCAAGCAGATACTGAGCCCAAGAGCTTGCGATCAAATACTACAGATGTATAATAAACATGAGGCACTCCGGACACATTCTTTGGTGTTTGTTTTCCGCCTGAGTGAGATTCCATGACATGACTCGCTCCTAGGACATTCCCGTCCTCTAGGCTCATTAGCTAAGATTACATTTAGTGAGAGGAGTTGGAGAGAGGACAGAAATATATAACATGTGTCCTTGTGATGTCTCTAAATATCTCCAGACATAAATAAATGCAGCGCTGCCAGGGCTATGTACTACAGAACCCATTTTAGTCTAGTGCCTCAATCACGGGCCTGTGTTTATCCTAGATTTCAAGTGGCTCAACGTTTATTATACCAGAGAGAGCTTGCTGCTCATAAATATCAGATATCTACTGTATCAAAGAGAGATGTATGTGTGTGTTTGCGTTGTTCGGTCGTGTCCGACTCTCCGTGACCACATGGTCCGTAACATGCCATGCTGATCCACTCAGTATTCATGGAAGCGATACTAGAGTGGGTAGGCCATTCCTTCTCCAGTGGGCCACAAACAGCTCCTGGTATTCCTAGGTGGTCTCCCATCCAAGTACTGACCAGGCCCAACCCTGCTTGGCTTTAGAGTGGTGGGACCTCTTGGTTCCCTGACTGAAATCAAACCCAGGTTGCAGCAGTGAAGTCACAGAATCCTAACCACTGGTCCACCAGAGATACGGGGCCCCAAACAAAGGCATATAGGTGGAAGCAAGCCCATAGGTGTACCCGGACAATATGGTCATCAAATCAAAGCACCTTCAAGACCATTATTTATATTACACTTTCAGCTTCATCATTTTATAAAGTTACAAAACTAAAAATAACCTAGTTTTAAATGCAATTACTCTTAAGAAAGATAAATAAATCAAATTATGAGTGTTGTGGTGAACTACCTACTCATAAGGTCCACAACACAGGCTGAGATCCCACTCCATGCTGATGATAGCCAGTAAACAGGTGTTTTTTTTTACTTGTTTTAGATATTCAAATGTACTATTTATTCACATCGTCCTTCAACCTCGTTTTAGTCGTGTTGTGTTTTTTCGACAGACGTTTTTTTCCCCTCGCTTAGGCGATTTTAGATTGTGAAAAAATGGCAAAAATGCCTCAAAATTAACGTGCAACCTCAGTTACAGGCTTCCTGGCTCTCCCCCTGTGCTGTGTGTGAGTGTCTATGATAATTGGAGGCATATTTGTTGTTACTTTCAGGTGTTGAGTTCCGTTATTCGGCCTTTAAAGTCGGATTTTTGCGAGGCGCACAGTGCATGTAAGGGTTTCAGTCCTAAGTCGCGTGGGTTGTAAGTCCTGCGTGCGCCACTGGAGATGAGCACCGGTGGCGCTCATCGCAAGCCGTGCAATGAGCGCCTTTGGCGCTCATTGCAGTCTAAGTCCTGCGGGCCTCGCGGTTGCGACCCGTAACAGCTCACCTCGCTTTGCGAGGGACGCAGCGCTTGAAAGACGCAAACGTGACCACGATACGATACACTTTATATATATATATATATATATATATATATATATATATATATATATATATATATATAGTGTAACAAAGATCACTCATAAGCAATTTATTTGTTTCATTATGTTGTGATTAAAAGGCTGTGAGCATTTAGTTCGCCATTTATCTCTAAAATAAGTGTTTAGAAAGTCAACAGTAAAGCTTCCTGTAAATACAATTGTTTTAAGAACAATCTTACCTGCCTGAGGTGCCTGGTCTGTATTACTCTACTTTTCACATGCACATGACTCAAATTGTTTGTCTGGAAGCCACGAGACACACATTCCTTTTATCTGGTAGGTTTGTTATCTAACCATTGTTTGGAATAAAAATAAAAAAAATAATAATCCCATCACAAATGATATTGGCCAGATTACTTCCATGGCTTTCAGGCAAACAACATGAGTCATGTGATGACGGGGGGTGGAGACAACCACAGCGCAGCAGACAGATTAGATTAATTTTAAAACCATTTTATTTACAGATGGCTTAATTGTTAAACACACATTTTTGAACTAAGAAGAGTTGAACTAAGCAGCCACTAACCTTTACTTGTTTTACCTGTCCTTTAAGCAAAAGTTAAATTTGTTGTTAAAAAACAAACAAACAAACAAAAAAAAAGAAAATTGTTTTTTTTTTCTGAGATGCTGAAAAATTCGCAATCAACCTTTGCTGCTTAATTACAATATGTGGCCTTATAAGTTTTTAAGGCACCAATAGAAAACAGTTTACTCAATGTTCTCAAAGGAACGAATTGTGCTTTTTCTACTATGGCTAATATTGAAGTGGGTTGCCGGTTCCTTCTCCAGTGGGTCACAGCATACAGCTAGGTGGCTTTCTCGACTAAAAGTAGTAAATACAATGTACCCTTTTAATCTATATTCTATTAATAATCTGATCTAGTTACAGCTTTAACGGACATCAGATAATTAAAGCGTACATGGGACACATTGAGGGGGTTCCATGCATCTAAAAGAACAGGTTTTAAATATTAAAAAAGTTGTATTTTGCATGAAAAAATATAAATACACTTGTATTTAAACAAGGAGGGAGTGCACAGACTATACTTACGTCTCATTGGCAGACCGGTATGATTTCTACAGCTTTCTTATTGCTCATTGGTTGAGAAGGGCAAGCCCCCAGAGCAGTTAAATATTTGAATCAGTTTATAGTGCTCAGACAGTTTCATTTGTAAAAAAGAAAACACACTGACACATTAACACAATTCTTTTCATGTGTCTGTATTATGGAGATGTGCGAGGGCTGTTACACACACCACATACAGCGTTCATGCCAACACTTGCTATTTAGGGATACTCCCTATTTATAATATTAGATACTGGAATAATGCAATGACATCATTGGGACATGGCCAGACATTAGTATTCTCAATGAGTAAATGCTGGTAATTATTATAAAAAAAAAAAAAAAAAAAAAAACACACAACAACTAACTATTTATGACCAAATACACCGGTCAATGTTGTTACTCCATGTTTGTGCCAGGAGTAACCGATCAGGCCTGACAGCTGCTAATATTATTATTTGGTACATATTGGACAAACCAAGCGTCTTTTTTCTTGCACGGCAGTGGTAGGTATAAGAGAAACAGAACAATGGGCTTTTGTATGAAGTAGCAGCAGATCCTCAGACAGATAATAGGAGGGCAGGTACCGACCTGTCCAGCCTCCCTCTCTAATCTACAGAAACACACATACCCTGAGAGAAGGCAGCCAGGATCAGTAACACTTGTATATGGAGACCAACTGGCTACCCTCACATTCCCTTGGTGACCACCTTGAGATTCCGCACATTTTAAAGGGTGACCCACTACATATTCATCCACTTTTGGACTGATTTGAGTAGATTATGTTAATCAATAATGTCTCCAACTATGACGAATGGTAGTGGTATATTTAACATGCTGTCCTCGCCCTTCTTTGTTCCTGAGGTCTCCAGTGGGCACTGGCTGATGAGAACCACTGATCCAGATCCCAAAATCTGTCCCATTTGCTTAAAGTTTCAATGTAATTGATCCTTGGCCTGTCCTGGGCTCTCCAATCTTATCCCACCCAATTCCTAAAAATTGGAATTACTTCTTCTGGCAGGTAGCTCCATATATACACCCTCCTCCCAATTAAAGGGTACCAAGTATGGTAGAATTGAAAATAATATAAATACTTGGTGGTATTGAAAATGGCATTTCTTATGGAAATCTTAGTAATTTTCACCAATTAGACTTTGTGATCAACCCACCAAGAACAGAAAACGCTCTCCTTCTAATGAGTGGGTACCATTAATAATTGCTAACTAGCTAACCCCTGGGGCTCTGACTATATTATTTTCTGTAATCTATTGTGAGAAACATAAAAAAAAAAGTCTTCCGTACATTTGACTTGTAAAATGTGCATTATTTTATGAGTTTCAGATCTTCTGCTTCGCACCAGGATATCCGCTTTTATTAGTGCTTGTGACATTTTTAGGACAGTGTGATAAATTCACTGGTCTACGCTACATGGACATTTTATCAACAGCTGCATTATTGTCCTATCTCTGTTTTAAAATTCCTGATGAGTTTGATATTGCAATTAATATAATTTTTTAATTTAAATATAAACACATTTTACTGTAGACCTGATCAAGTCTAGTCACGGAGGAGAAAGCACATTGGCATCACTATGAAGCTAGTGGTTGTGCATTCCTGACTCAAGGCACTGATGAATTGTTCAGCAACAACAGTTAGACTGACCGGTACTTTACTGACTTTAAAAGGAGAAGAAGCACTCCAAAGCTTTGTAGCTTTCCTGTGAAACCATAAGTGTTGATTAATTAAGCTGTAGTAAGTGAGAGACTGTGGTGCATGATCCCAAAATAGTGTGTAATTATATATATATATATATATGTAAATAAAATGTACATCTGTGTTCACACTTGAATGTCCAAAGCAAGTTAAAAAACCTACTTCCAGCTCAGAGTTCCGAGAAAAAACAGTTATTACACTGCATTCTGGGAAGTTGAGCTGGGACATACAAATATGTCCACAAATGCCTCGCTCTTCATTCCGTAGCCATCATCAAACATGGCTTCCTTTAAGCTTATGCATGCTGTATTATTACACAGCTTTAATGCAAAGCCAAGGTTGGAATAAACACATAGACGGTCTCCTATCCCCTGCATGTTAGTCTGTGCATGTCCCTCTACAGACCCCAATTCAATGTATTACTATTCGTCATTATCTGACATCAAACATGATGGATGGTTATTACAATACAAATAAACACAGAATAACAGGTTACATCTTGTCCCAACCACAGTGTTTGCACCATTTATCATACAGTTAGGATAAGTCACGCATTCTCAGAGCAAATGTAACAAAAGGATGGTGGTTAAAGTTTAGAAGCTAAACTAGACATGCAAAATAAAGGACAGCCTCCTGGGCAGATGCTATCCCACCCCTGGAGTTCCGAGCAAGCGTTCAGTTCCAAACACATTTATGCGCTATGAGATGTGTATATATATATATATATATATATATATATATATATATATATATATATATATATATATATATATATATATGTATGTATCATCTCTGGGGAAGCAGACGCGAAACGCATGTGTCAGATCAGATACAGGCTGTTTCCTTGCACCGACGTCACCAGCTGACTCGTGTGGACCATGGCGCTCACGACCTATGTTTGATTGCAGATTCAAAGTGTATGGGTAAGCGGATCGTCGGTGAGATTAGTTTTAGATAGCACAGTATAGCCTAGGTTCTAGGAGGCAGGACTAGGGGGATAAGTAGTGGGTCCCGAAGTATCTCCACTACAGTAGTGACAGACAGTGCAACAGTGATAGAATATTTTCATACCCTGTCGATTCCACACTACCCACATCCATTACAAATGCTCATATACTGATACACATGTGATATACAAGCCTAATAAACACCTGTATAGATGTTATAGACTACCTATTTAATGTTACCACTGGTATCAGCTTTACCAGTAACACATTATTAATGTGTAGAGATCTTTCTGTATACAAACTATCAGTCCATACATAAGCATATACAGGTGCATTTGGGGCTA
Organism: Discoglossus pictus; assembly: GCA_027410445.1. Taxonomy (NCBI): domain Eukaryota; kingdom Metazoa; phylum Chordata; class Amphibia; order Anura; family Alytidae; genus Discoglossus; species Discoglossus pictus. The sequence continues at coordinate 30,610,089 of CM050175.1, forward strand.
GGTACTCAATACTATTTAAATATACTGCATAAAGACAGCACTTTGTTCATTTTATTATTCTGTAACTTTTATAATTGTTCTAATAAAGGTTATATTTTATATACTTTCTTAATTCTGGTTCCTTTTTTGCACTATGATACTCGTTGGATGCTATTTGAGGGGGGGCTTTTTCAGCCTAAAAAAATGTGCTGAAAAAGTTGGCTTCTACTCGAGTATATACGGTGTGCCTATAGTATACATAGGCGGTCTCCTATCCCCTGCATGTTAGTCTGTGCATGTCCCTCTACAGACCCCAATTCAATGTATTACTATTCGTCATTATCTGACATCAAACATGATGGCTGGTTATTACAATACAAATAAACACAGAATAACAGGTTACATCTTGTCCCAACCACAGCTAATTCAATTGTTAAAAGTACTTAAAAAAAAGTGTTTGCGCCATTTATCATACAGTTAGGATAAGTCACGCATTCCCAGAGCAAATGTAACAAAAGGATGGTGGTTAAAGTTTAGAAGCTAGACTAGACATGCAAAATAAGGGACAGCCTCCTGGGCAGATGCTATCCCACCCCTGGAATTCCGAGCAAGCGTTCAGTTCCAAACACATTTATCCGCTATGAGACGCGTCAAGAACCGAACACGACGCGACCCAAAGCAGACAAGAACCGATGTACCACTCTATATCTCTAAATCATTACTGCAAAGAGCAGAACCACAGAAGAAGGAAATATGATATATATATATATATATATATATATATATATATATATATATATATATATATATATATATATATCATATTTTGGAATATTATATAGAGTCAAAACTCCCAGTGAAGCTGCAGTGTTTATATCACCTATGTGAGGCCGGGCGTCAGAGTAACAGGAGAGTATTACACATTATAGGTCACTATTACTGTCCGGTTGTTACAGGGACATTTTATGAGCTGAACGTTCCACAAACAGGATGTTACTCAGAGCAAAAAATGTGCACTGTAATAATAGTAACCAATCTCTATAGCACAAAGTGTACTCTGTGTATCTGTACAAATGAGATAAGTATAGGCAACAATAGAGCTAAGCAAACTGATCTGCAGAGCTTGCAATCTGGAGGAGGAAGAGACCCAAACCAATGTTATTAAAAATTAATTTTCCTTCAGTGAACTAACATTGAAGTTTTCACGTTTTACCTATCAACCAGCCTTTCTGATCCACCTACTAATAATGGTATGTTAATGCTTCATCGCAGGAGATCTTTGCTAGTTTTTATTGCATTGTCTTCAGTGCAACATCATGAAAAAAGAAAAAAAAAAGACAGAGCAAGCTCAGACTCATGGAGTAATAATTAGTCTAGTTATCCCCTGGGGTGCGAGCATGCCCAATTATTGGTAATGATGTCATTAGCAAGACATATCAGATGATTGACAGGTAAAAATAAAAAAACTTTGATGCAAATTTACTGTAAGAAAATGCATTTTGTAATAATGTTCAATTGATAAAATACTTGTAGTTGCCTGTAGTTATTTGGAACGTTGTCACTTTAAATAAGGCTGCAAATCAGTATATTATCATGGTAGTAAATTGTTCCCTCTCCTCCTCCATATACATAACATGTTGCGTTTTATAATTAAACGATAATAATAATGCTGAATATGCAGTTATTGGTTCAATAAGATACAAGTCAGTATAAAGCACTAAATACAATACATGGCACTTACTGGATATAACTTTTACCACAAGAGAATTCAGTCCATAGAAAGTCATTCTCATTGTTGTTCAGTCCTTCAGTCGTGTTGGACTCTCTGTGACCATATGGACCACAGCACCCAGGCACATTTGTCTATGGCCGTGCTTATCCATATGGGTCTCTTGGCAAAGATACTGGAGCGGGTTGCCAGTTCCTTCTCCAGTGGACCCCAATTTGTCTGACCTCTCTACTATGACCTGCCCATCTTGGGTGACCCTACATGGTATAGCTCACAGCTTCATTGAGGTAAACAAGCCCCGGACACTTATATGTTCTTCTTCATCATAACCAATGTCCCTAGATAAAGACATTTAGAGAGGGGGTGCTTTATAGATAATTTATGCTTAACATTCCCAACTTTCAAGGTCAAATGTATAACACTTCCAAATAATATATTTAATATCAGTCAACTGCAATAATTGGAACTTTTGCCATTTCTCTTTAATGTAAGCAGTCATTCAGCTAGACGGGGCAGTTCTTTTGTGCCTCCGCAAGCTGTGACTGCCATGTTTAACCTTGCATGAATACTCCATGCAAAGTACAACATGCCAGCCTGTATCACAGCTATGAACTGGGTAAGTGAATGCTCCATGCACAACATGGCAGCCTGCATCACAGATATGAACTGTGCAAGTGAAAACTCCATGCACAACATGGCAGCCTGCATCACAGCTATGAACTGTGTAAGTGAATGCTCCATGCACAACATGGCAGCCTGTATCACAGCTATGAACTGTGCAAGTGAATACTACATATACAACCTGGCAGCCTGTATCACAGCTTGAACTGTGGAAGTGAATACTCCATATACAACCTGGCAGCCTGTATCACAGCTATGAACTGTGCAAGTGAATACTCCATGCACAACATGGCAGCCTGCATCACAGCTACGAACTGTGTAAGTGAATGCTCCATGCACAACATGGCAGCCTGTATCACAGCTATGAACTGTGCAAGTGAATACTACATATACAACCTGGCAGCCTGTATCACAGCTTGAACTGTGGAAGTGCATACTCCATATACAACCTGGCAGCCTGTATCACAGCTATGAACTGTGCAAGTGAATACTCCATGCACAACATGGCAGCCTGCATCACAGCTATGAACTGTGCAAGTGAATACTCCATGCACAACATGGCAGCCTGTATCACAGCTATGAACTGTGCAAGTGAATACTCCATGCACAACATGCCAGCCTGCATCACAGCTATGAACTGTGCAAGTGAATACTCCATGCACAACATGCCAGCCTGCATCACAGCTATGAACTGTGTAAGTGAATACTCCATGTACAACCTGGCAGCCTGCATCACAGCTATGAACTGTGCAAGTGAATACTCCATGCACAACATGGCAGCCTGCATCACAGCTATGAACTGTGTAAGTGAATACTCCATATACAACCTGGCAGCCTGTATCACAGCTATGAACTGTGCAAGGGAATACTCCACGTACAACCTGGCAGCCTGTATCACAGTTTACAGAGATAAATGTTTGTCCAGGTTGCCTGATTTACCTAATGGAACAATACACTTGTTGACCTATAATTTCTATGAATAAACCCTATTTCCATTGGTATGTATTATTCTGAATTATTTTAAAGTGTATCTTGCTCCCAAGATTATTCTCAATGTATACACAAATAATCTCAATTCGGATTGTCACTGTGGATATAAATCACTAATCTAATATTAGGATTATTACTGATTAATCTAAAGGCCAAAGTCTTGCAGTGCATTTGTTTTTTTCTGTTAATTTGCCCCCTGACAGCAGAATATACTTCACGGACAGACCCTCGTTAGCACTTCTGTCATCACTAATTAATTAGATGTTGGATCCAGATGGCAGCTTCTTTGAAGTAAAGAATGCAAAGCAAACAAAAGCCAGGAGGATTCTGGGTAAATATCTAAGATACGTGGGGATGGGGGCTTTTTGAATTATAGCCTTTATCCCACCCAAAATGAGAGCAGTCAGACACCCAGCTGAGGTCAAGGGATAGAAAAATGCCTATAGACACCAATAATTAACTAAATTTGCTGATTAATTTAGCAGAATCTACAGATCTCAGCAAAGGAGGGGCATTGAGGCCTAAAACTGCACTCATGGGTCCTGATTAATGAGTTTAAATGGCCACTATATAGTGAGGGAAGGGGCGTGGGGTTTGAATTTAATCCAGTTATCAAACAAAACCTCTCCCTTTCCCCTCACGGATAAGATTGCAAAAACGCACCCCCTGATGAGCCAGCTCTCAGAATATTATGTAACAAACACAAAATGGATTCTTATAATTATAAGCAGTCTTAAAAATTGAGAATTTCTCCAAAAAAAACAACCTTTTAATGCTGGTGTTGTTTGTTTGGGTCTTTTTTGCTGATCTACAGTGATCCTTTAATCTTTTTTTACCTATCTCTACAAATACACAATCCCTGGCTCCTAAAAATACTATATCTACCTCCACATACGGTCTGCTGCAGCCGTTTGAGATCAGATTGTCAGCTCCTGATTGGCAGGTAACAGATAAAGGACATTTCTGCACCTTCCACACAGATCTATATACCATTAAAGGCTCATTTTTTTTAGTATACTCATAAGAATAGCAAGACTTGAAAACGTGCAAAATATATTTACCAAGTTTAAAAAGAAATAAACATAGTATAATTTAATTTTTGCTTTAATGGCAGCACATGTTTATTGCTAATTAGGGGGAGAATAGGAGGAACTGAAGATTCAAACTCTCTATTCAGTTTTGTTGCACAGATTGAATTACCGAGCTATCTCTGCCTATACCAGGCTGCATTCAGAGCTCATTCTGGCTTCAAGATGAAGTTGTTGGCATCCCTTCAATATATATGAATAGGACTAATGTCTATCAGCAGCACTTACCTTGATTAAACCCTCTATAATTACATTACATTCCTGTAACAGGAACAGAAAATGTAATTAATCTGCCTCTGCCAAGAAAACATTTTTTGGGCCAAACTGGCAATTAAAGGGCCAGTGTAAGCAATTTTCAGGTTAAACCTATTTTTTTAATTCACGGTTAATAACATTAAAAATACACGTGCAGACAGCAGCAAGGGTGTAGTTAGAAAATATAATTTATAAACATAGTGTACCTCATTAACGGCCACTGCTGTACTCGCCCCACCACTCTCATTGTCCTGAGCGCTACTGAAAGGAAGAGTCACTTTAATTGCTGCTGATAAAGTTCACCTTAGAGAGTGAATGTTTCAGATAATGGACCACTAGTTTGGTTCAAACTTCCCATCTCTGAAGTATTAAACACAATTTCAATGCAAGCAGATATACAGTTAGGAGCATAAAAGTATTTTAGAGAAATCCTCTTTGTGTCATAGGGGATTTCATCTTTAATTGCTGGTCCGGTCTGTTGATTGAGGGGGAGGATTAACCTCTCTCTTCAACGGAGTTCTATTATCAAGAATGCTATTTAGAGAAGTGATTTTCAGCATAAATGAAGATAATTTTTTTTCTGAATCCACAATGCCTGAATCGTTTTAGGAACAGAGACAAAATGTCTGTCATCATTAAATCAAAAGTCAATACAACAGTTACTAAGAGCTTAATTATGTATTTTATACTGTGTATCATTTTATCTTTTTAAGAACTTGACTTAATAATGTACAAAAGTCACACATCAGTGGTCCATTAATTTATATATAAAATAACTAACTATCAATCTTAACGAACTTCCACTTAGAATTTTTGATTAACAATTATGGTGCTTTTTTTCTGCAATTAATGGAACCATTTCTGTGTTCATATCACTGACATTATATGTTTCACCACCCACAATATTTGAAAAACAACACCCAGAGGACTTTGCCCTTGAGCAGCGGCGCAGACGCCAGAGACAGTGACACTCTACGGACATGTATGTGACTGCTCTGACCGCGTGCTCTCATATATATGCAACTCTAGACTAGCTGTAATAGTAATCTTTATTTCACAGACTGTATTTATCTCTACCATGTCTGCAGGACAGCTACTACCTGTGTCTACTAACTCTTTTTTTTTTATTAGAAGTTATATATCTATATATACACATACACACACACACATATATAAGTTTCTACTCCACATTATTATGACCACAGCCTTCTTTTGACGTCAGCAGAGCGTAACCAATGAAATACGGCATGTGTCGCGAGTGGTGGGTATATAAGGTGACGTGTAGGCATTCTGCAAACATATCAACCATCGATGTTATGGGTAAAACATGTGATATATCAGACATTGAAATGGGGATGGCCTAGGGTGGCAGTACTTCTGAAACAGCGCAGTTTGCGAACTGTTCTCATACTGCTGTGGTAAAGTGTACCGGAAAAACGTCACCATTGCGAATAGACGGAGTCGAAACTGCTGAGCACTACGTGCCATTGATGTCAGAGGTGAGCGCCGGCATGTGAGGGGCAACCGACAGTTCAGGTCTGATGCAGCGTTTCATGAGCTTTGAGCTGAACTGTCTGTCCCTGGATGATGATGTCACACGCTGCATGGAGTCCTGAAGCTGCCCTGGCGTCTCCCTCCTCAAATAAAGCGCAGTCATCAAGCACTAATATCAGCATACTCTATTCAACTCTCAGGCGACAGGGAATTAGATATTATTGTAGCTAGAGTAGAGTACAACTCTGCATTAAAATAAAATAAACACTGACCCATGTGGGTGGCACATAAATCTGCACGGGCCTAGTGCAGCATCAGAATTAAACACACGCCTAGGTAATAAATATATTGTACTGGCAGACACTGCAAATAAAACCAGACGCTAATTTTTTTTTTTTTTTTTATATTAGATTTGATTGGAAAACATATAAATAAAGCGCCCATTACATAGAGGTGTGGAGCCGCCAAGGGAGCGATACTGTACAAGAACACACAAACATGGGGGAACCTTCATAGAGAACTACATCTACACCATATTAGGACACACCCTCGTCTGGGTCAGTATTACACCCACTAAATACACAAAATCAATACAATGACTATGTCCTGCTGATCATTTGCACTGAAAACAATGGATGCATGTATTCATCAGTAATTATTTCTAACTAACAAGAGGTGAATCGTTGTTTGTGGGTGGATAAGAAAGGATGACAGGTAACATTGCAAACATCAATGTGAGTGAACACATGCTTTAATAAAATTCCATTGATAAAACATATTACCTATAATTTTGTATTATAATGTATGTGTCACTTTAGTCTGGGTTTACAGGCAGGGTCACCCTCGGCCTACCACACAAACAAGCCTTTACTCCCTAGGGTGCCCTGTCATGGAGGGGGCGGCCGAGTGTGAGACATACGGCATCAGGTTTCTGTTACCCGGGGCAATGGATTTTGGCTTTACTACACTGGGTGCACCCTGAGGTAAGTGACAGGGACATTCCTGAGATGCCTTAGAATAAGTACTGCAGTAATCACACCCCGTCATGGTACTCACAGGTTATCAAGCAGAGGACAGATAGCTTTTTAAAAATATTTAAAGATGGCTGCCAATAAATTGTATAAAAGTCACAACATTGCACTGGGTAAGAGTACGGCTTTTTAGCTGGTGGCATTTACTGCATTGTATTATGATGATATCTATACATACGTCACAAAGTGATCATGAGTATAGTGATACTGAGTATCTATGTTATACACTGATAATGATTATGCCGCACTGTATAATGATGCTGAGTATCTCTATACACTCCCAGCCCTGATAATGACCATGCTGCACTGTATAATAATGCTGAGTATCTCTATACACTTCCAGCCCTGATAATGACCATGCTGCACTGTATAATGATGCTGAGTATCTCTATACACTTCCAGCCCTGATAATGACCATGCTGCACTGTATAATGATGCTGAGTATCTCTATACACTTCCAGCCCCTGATAATGACCATGCTGCACTGTATAATGATGCTGAGTATCTCTATACACTTCCAGACCTGATAATGACCATGCTGCACTGTATAATGATGCTGAGTATCTCTATACACTTCCAGACCTGATAATGACCATGCTGCACTGTATAATGATGCTGAGTATCTCTATACACTTCCAGCCCCTGATAATGACCATGCTGCACTGTATAATGATGCTGAGTATCTCTATACACTTCCAGACCTGATAATGACCATGCTGCACTGTATAATGATGCTGAGTATCTCTATACACTTCCAGACCCTGATAATGACCATGCTGCACTGTATAATGATGCTGAGTATCTCTATACACTTCCAGACCTGATAATGACCATGCTGCACTGTATAATGATGCTGAGTATCTCTATACACTTCCAGTCCCTGATAATGACCATGCTGCACTGTATAATGATGCTGAGTATCTCTATACACTTCCAGCGCTGATAATGACCATGCTGCACTGTATAATGATGCTGAGTATCTCTATACACTTCCAGCCCTGATAATGACCATGCTACACTGTATAATGATGATGAGTATCTCTATACACTTCCAGCCCCTGATAATGACCATGCTGCACTGTATAATGATGCTGAGTATCTCTATACACTCCCAGCCCTGATAATGACCATGCTGCACTGTATAATGATGCTGAGTATCTCTATACACTTCCAGCCCTGATAATGACCATGCTGCACTGTATAATGATGCTGAGTATCTCTATACACTTCCAGCCCCTGATAATGACCATGCTGTACTGTATAATGATGCTGAGTATCTCTATACACTTCCAGCCCCTGATAATGACCATGCTGCACTGTATAATGATGCTGAGTATCTCTATACACTTCCAGTCCCTGATAATGACCATGCTGCACTGTATAATGATGCTGAGTATCTCTATACACTTCCAGTCCCTGATAATGACCATGCTGCACTGTATAATGATGCTGAGTATCTCTATACACTTCCAGCCCTGATAATGACCATGCTGCACTGTATAATGATGCTGAGTATCTCTATACACTTCCAGCCCCTGATAATGGCCATGCTGCACTGTATAATGATGCTGAGTATCTCTATACACTTCCAGTCCTGATAATGACCATGCTGCACTGTATAATGATGCTGAGTATCTCTATACACTTCCAGACCCTGATAATGACCATGCTGCACTGTATAATGATGCTGAGTATCTCTATACACTTCCAGACCCTGATAATGACCATGCTGCACTGTATAATGATGCGGAGTATCTCTATACACTTCCAGTGCCTGGTATTAATCAGGTTGCACCGTATAGCAGTACTGAGCATGTCTATCCTTATATCATGGTACTCAGTGTCACTATCCAGTGCTACCCATAACAATGACCTAATGGCACCTAGCTATAGTGCCCCCACATTATCAGGTCGGCAACCACCCCACATTATCAGGTCTGCCCCACATTAGCAGGTCTGCCCCCCACCCCACATTAGCAGGTCTGCCCCCACATTATCAGGTCTACCCCCCACCCCACATTATCAGGACTGCCCCCACATTATCAGGTCTACCCCCCGCCCCACATTATCAGGTCTGCCCTCCACCCCACATTATCAGGTCTGCCCCCACATTATCAGGTCTGCCCCCCACCCCACGTTATCAGGTCTGCCCTCCACCCCACATTATCAGGTCTGCCCCAACATTATCAGGACTGCCCCCACATTATCAGGTCTGCCCCCACATTATCAGGACTGCCCCCACATTATCAGGACTGCCCCCACATTATCAGGACTGCCCCAACATTATCAGGACTGCCCCAACATTATCAGGACTGCCCCCCACCCCATATTAGCAGGTCAGCCCGACATTAGCAGGTCGTCCCCCACCCCACATTATCAGGACTGCCCCCACATTAGCAGGTCTGCCCCACATCACACATTATCAGGTCTGCCCCCCACCCCACATTAGCAGGACTGCCCCCCACCTCTCATTATCAGGTCTGCCCCCACATTATCAGGTCTGCCCCCACATTATCAGGACTGCCCCCACATTATCAGGACTGCCCCCCACCCCATATTAGCAGGTCAGCCCCACATTAGCAGGTCGTCCCCCACCCCACATTAGCAGGTCGTCCCCCACCCCACATTATCAGGACTGCCCCCACATTAGCAGGTCTGCCCCACATCACACATTATCAGGTCTGCCCCCCACCCCACATTAGCAGGACTGCCCCCCACCTCTCATTATCAGGTCTGCCCCCCACCTCTCATTATCAGGTCTGCCCCCCACCCCACATTAGCAGGACTGCCCCCCACCTCTCATTATCAGGTCTGCCCCCACATTATCAGGACTGCCCCCACATTATCAGGACTGCCCCCCACCCCATATTAGCAGGTCTGGTACCACATTAGCAGGTCTGGTACCACATTAGCAGGTCTGGTACCACATTAGCAGGTCTGGTACCACATTAGCAGGTCTGCCCCCCACATTAGCAGGTCTGCCCCCCACATTAGCAGGTCTGCCCCCCACATTAGCAGGTCTGCCCCCCACATTAGCAGGTCTGGTACCACATTAGCAGGTCTGGTACCACATTAGCAGGTCTGGTACCACATTAGCAGGTCTGCCCCCCACATTAGCAGGTCTGCCCCCCACATTAGCAGGTCTGCCCCCCACATTAGCAGGTCTGCCCCCCACATTAGCAGGTCTGGTACCACATTAGCAGGTCTGGTACCACATTAGCAGGTCTGCCCCCCACATTAGCAGGTCTGGTACCACATTAGCAGGTCTGGTACCACATTAGCAGGTCTGCCCCACATTAGCAGGTCTGGTACCACATTAGCAGGTCTGGTACCACATTAGCAGGTCTGGTACCACATTAGCAGGTCTGCCCCACATTAGCAGGTCTGGTACCACATTAGCAGGTCTGGTACCACATTAGCAGGTCTGGTACCACATTAGCAGGTCTGCCCCCCACCACACTTTATCAGGTCTGCCCCCACATTACCAGGTCTGCCCCCCACATTACCAGGTCTGCCCCCACATTACCAGGTCTGCCCCCCACATTACCAGGTCTGCCCCCACATTACCAGGTCTGCCCCCCACCCCACATTACCAGGTCTGCCCCCACATTACCAGGTCTGCCCCCCACCCCACATTACCAGGTCTGCCCCCCACCCCACATTACCAGGTCTGCCCCCACATTACCAGGTTGCCCCCTTACCTTGTGGTTGCCAGTCAGTGTGTATGATCCTGTCCCAGTGCCCGATCCAGACCCCGGTAATCACCCACAATGTGCCCGGATCTGGGCTCAGTACAAGGCCACACCTCACTGCCCAGCCCTTTAACACATTAACCCTACACCGTGCGGAGACCTGCAGGGAGACCGGCGACATCTAGTGGTCACTCTGCAGAATGCAGCAATTCGCGAAATCCCTCCAGCTGCAGCTCCGCGAATCGATTCGTACACACAGGAAGCCCATTGGGTCACACCGGATACAATCCGGGCTGCAGGAAGGAGCAGGGCGGGTGGCTGTCAGAGGATTCCTGCGAAATAGGACGACAAATACCATTATTTATACTTTTTGCCCCAAAATCCTAGCTATTTTAATGACAATCATCCCCAAACTATATTATTTTTACAGTTACAAAACCTACTTTTTTTTATATAAAAATGATTAGGTGTCTGTGAGAGGATTCCTAGGAAATAGGAAGAAAAATCCCATTATTTATACTTTTTGCCCCAAATCTACTCTATTTTAATGGCAACCAAACCAAAACTATAATATTTTTTCAGTTAAAAACTATTTTTTATAAAGTAATTGCATATATATTGTATTTTCATATTTATTTAAATGTCTAGGAGGGGAGGCAGATTGAGTCTTAAAGGGGATTGTGACTCCTATAGGGTGACCCATAGAGAATCAGGCATTAGAGGTGGTGGGGCATCACCACCAGTGGTGCAGATAGATGAGGACAGTGTTGATCCTCTCCTAGATGACCATGGTGACTCTGATTGGAGTCTACAAGAGGTTTGTCCTGAGGGTGAGGTCAAGGAGGAATTGTTAGATGATAGTATTAGACTGAGTGACCCCCAGCCCCCTGGATTTTATTCTTGGCAGGTTTGTGAGGGGGCTCTGGTTGAGAAAGTTGTAGGTCCGGTTATTGTCGAGCCAGTTATGGAAGTGAAGGAAGAAGATGAGGAGGGGGATGATGATGAGGTGCCTTATATGTCGCATTTTGTCTCAGAAGAACATTGGGGTTCCTTTGGTTTCCAGGCTGGAGACATTCCAGTAGCTGAACCCCGACGTGGAGGTGGTAGAAGACGTTCTGGTGAGACTACATCCATAGTATGGGAGTTCTTTGCTTTGCCACACAATGGCAATGTGCGGGACTCGGAGATCGTCATATGTAAGATGTGTAGTGCTATAGTGCGTAGAGGCAAGGCGACCAGCCATCTGGGGACCAGTGCCCTGTGGGCTCATATGAGAAGGAAACATCCGGATGTCCAGGAGAGTTATGGCCGACAGGCATCAGATTCCTCTGTTTCTCCTGAGCCTATGCCAGGTCCAAGCAATATAGCCACCAACTACACCAACAGGCCTAAAAAACGAAGGGTAATCCAGCCAACATGGCCAAGCCAAACAGTTGAAGCTACCCAAGCTGTCTCTTCACCTACTCTTCTTTCTCCACCTCCCCAACAGCAACCCCAACCGCCTCCACCACCCCCTACCCACAGACCATACGACCAGGCAGAGTTTGTGCATGAAAGTCGTGTCCACCGGCACACCGAGCACTCGGTCCATGAGCGCGCCATGCGGGAAGCCATGTATTCTTGTGTCGCCACATATTGTGGTCTCTGTTGGCAACTGTTGAGCAGAGGTGAGCGGGATGAGGACCTGCGAGCCCACCTTGTGGAAATGCATTTACGTCTGGCCCACCCTGTCCGCTTTCGGAATTTAGAGCGGGAAGTAGCCATGGAAATGTATTTTTAACCTCTTATTTAAGCCAAACTGTATGTAACCGAATCCGTAGCCTTTCCCCCTCCTCCGCTGGACACATATTTAGTTTTTTTTGGCTTCTTAATTATCTTTGGTTTTGATTAAAGCCGAAAACTGTGACAAATGTTAAATAAGTCTTGGACCTTTCCTGTTGTGTCCTCACCAGTAGGTGGCTCAATGGTTATGGTTAGGCTTAGGGGTTAGGATTCAGGGTTAGTGGCAGGTGATAAGCTTTGCATAGTAAAGTAGTGGCACGCTTTTTGTCCTAGTCCATTCTCCTTTAGTTTAGACACACCGCCCCATATTTATTCTGTGCTGGATTTTATAATATCCCATAAATATATTTATTTCCCAGATTGCACATTACTTTTTATTCTTTAATACTATTTCTAAAAAAAAAAAATATTTAAAATAAACATATAAAAATATCAACATTTGTTAAAATAATATAAATGGTTTGAACCACTTTAAAAAACAAACATTTTAACTAATATTATTGTTTTACACTTTTTTGCCTAATGGTAACACCAGTTATTATTATTATTATTATTATTATTATCCTTTTTTTGTAACGCGCCAGTTGTTAATGCACTAAAAGTCACTTCATTGGCTGTTTTTGCACAAATATTGTAATTATATTTTTTCATGTATACTCATTGAAATCTTATTTTTTTCTTCATTAATAAGAGACGATGGTTACCATTATTAAAGAATATTTATCTTATATAAAGGTATCCATAAGTGATTAGCAAGAATACCTTTTAAATGCGCGTTCACCCTCTATTACAATCGCCTCGCAGCCGCCACTATCGCCTCACACCGCACACACGTGTTTTTCCACCAAAATCTGTCTTATTATATTTGCTACCTGCCGATTCGCATCTTAACATCTGGAGGAAGTTGGACAACCGGACCTGGTAAGCACGGACCTGTGTTCTATACACAAAAAGGACCACACACTCAATCAGGGGTAGGCAATTATTTTTTACAAATTCTGCCAACGTCTAAGTGTGTCCAAAAAAATCAAAGACTGGAATCCATATTTAGACACAGGTATTTTAATATAATGGTATTCAGAAGGGTATAAGAAGGACATTTACACGGAGACAGGAGCAGAAAACTGATAGACTATTTAAAAATACCCCAGCACTAAATAATATTCCACAGAAACTGGAAAAAAACATGTATATATATGTACTAAGAAAAACATGTATGTATATGTACTAAGAAAAACATGTATGTATATGTACTAAGAAAAACATGTATGTATATGTACTAAGAAAAACATGTATGTATATGTACTAAGAAAAACATGTATGTATATGTACTAAGAAAAACATGTATGTATATGTACTAAGAAAAACATGTATGAATATGTACTAAGAAAAACATGTATGAATATGTACTAAGAAAAACATGTATGTATATGTACTAAGCAGCAACATTGTAGCATTGGGATTAGCACCTTACAGCTATTAGTAAAATTCTCAGTTATAGTGTACTAGTCAATTGCCCATCATAAATGACAGTATAATATTTGATGTGCCTCTTCCACCCCTCTCCCCTGTGTCTCTTCCCCCCTCCCTTGTGTCTCTCTTTCCCTCTTCCCCTGTGTCTCTTCCCCCCTTCCCCTGTGTCTCTTCGTCCCCTGTGTCTGTTCCCCCCTTCCCCTCCCTACCTCCCCTGTGTCTCTCCCCCTCACTCCCCTGTGTCTGTTCCCCCTACCCCCCTGTGTCTGTTTCTCTCCCTCCTTTGTCTCTCCCTCCCCTATGTCTCTCCCCATCCCTCCCCTGTGTCTCTTCCCCTCCCTCCCATGTGTCTCTCCCTCCCTCCCCTGTGTCTCTTCCCCCTCTCTATCCCCTGTGTCTCTTCCCCCCTCCCTCCCTCCCCTGTGTCTCTTCCCCTTTCCCTCCCCTGTGTCTCTTCCCCTTTCCCTCCCCTGTGTCTCTTCCCCTTTCCCTCCCATGTGTCTCTTCCCCCTCCCCCCCTTTGTCTCTTCCCCTTCTCCCTCACCTGTGTCTCTTTACCCCCCTCCCCTGTGTCTCTTCCCTCTTCCTCCCCTGTGTCTCTTCCCCCTCCCCCTCCCCTGTGTCTCCCCCTCTACCTCCCCTGTGTCTCTTCCCCTTTCATCATCCAGACTGTATGAGTTGCAAGGAGGTTGAGAACCAACATACCACTGTAGTTTAAATTATACCTTATTTGGAACCTCCACTGTGTCCCTTTAACTGCCCACAATATTTCAATTCAAAGAGCATGGACCTGAGCAGAGACTTGAAAATCATTATTTCTCTGTGCTAGTTTACATTTAGTATCAATAGTATTTACATGAGAATAAAATTAGGATTTGTCAACCTTTTCTATATATTCTTGTTTTTCTTGCACAAAACTAATTTGCTCAAAATCACTTGGTGTACTTTATTTTCCAGTCTGGTTACAAGAAAATATTGTGTGACTTTACACAGGACCTCCTACCTTCTGTATTGTCTCACAGTCTGGAAGTAATAATGATTTGAGAAGAACATTCAACACAAGCAACGGTAGTTAGGAGTCCTTGGGGCATCAGAATGGTAAGATCTTTATATAAAAACTATATTATAACTGTACCAAATAAGCCACTTCCTTTCATTACGTTCTCTTCATTTTCTGTGTGCTTTATCTTGAGATATACCGTACTTTATTTATTTTATGCTGCATTACATAAAATAAAAATGTTTTTACACTTACAGAATTCATTAGAAACACTTTAAATATAATAATATGATATTACTTGTGAGTGGGGCCTGAAACATAACTCACTGACTTCTAATTGACTTACATTGTATGATCAGGATTACTTTACACCCAACAGTTCCTTCAGGAGTGGACCCAGTCATATACCAAGGTCTACCTGTATTATGTATGCAGGTGCCAATATTGTAAACTTAGATTCTCTATATTGTCCCTAAACAATTCCAGTATATTTATAACATAGTGGTGGCAGTATATTACAACCTCGCAACTACTTACCTTTTTGAAGGATCATCCCATTCTTGGCAGGTAATCTATTTAATGAAGAACTGCAAATTTTCCTCTTTTTAAAGGACAGCTCCACATTTATCTCTCCCACCAGCCCCAACCACCCTCTTTCCTTCTCCTTTATTCTGGTTAATAGTGTTCCTCATGTGTTTCAGATGATTGTGTTGTATATTGGCACCAGAATTGAGCCATTTGGAAATAACTGGCCTTTTAAGAGCAACACTTTTATTTGGATGGTGAGAAAGAAAATGATGGAGGATATCAACTAAAATTGGTAATTATAGTGAACCTCCATTGCGCCTACAGATCACATTATGTTGGGATGACTACTGGTCAATCCAAAGCTATTTCTCTAATATCCGTTGCTCACAATCTTTTTCTTCTTCTTAACCCCCCTTGGTGTGTCTTTGTTTTGTTGTTTTTTTAGATTTAGAATATCTCTTACTATCAATTAACTACATAAACAGCTGCCACATAACTCTGAGGGGCACCCATCTTAAACATTCAGCTCCCGGGGAAATGGTCTCTTTTTGTAATGCTCAGGGAGAGATGATTTAAATAATTTTCCAGGTGGTAAGGACTGAGGTTGGATGAACCCAATGATATGATTCACATTATTACATGTAGATGAGTTAGATGAGGCAACAAGTGAACTAAAGGGTGAAATGTTGAGAAATGTTTAACCATCTTAGTATATAACCTTCATAGGGTAACCTAAGAACGTAAACGTTTTCCAAAACAGCACCCTTTAGTATTTCTGACTTAATCTATTGTACATTTTTTCATCAATATTGAATCTTGGCGTTTGAGAGACATGGATTTTTCCCCCAGACCTTATGTAGTTATGGTTATAAATACTTAAAGGCATATCTAAGTTTCCTGGATTAAGAATGCATCTGATAGAGGAGAATCAGTAGTGTAAAAAACATTTGCATGAACAAATACCAAAAAAAATACCAAAATAAACATTAACAAACTCACCCTGATGTTTGCTAAATCTTTTCAGTTTGCAAGCTGAGACTTTTGCTAGTTTTGTCAAATCAGGAGAAAGAATAGGTTAGATGATACATTTATATCATACTCTGGGGTTCCTGTGTTGCAAGGCAGCCTGGGATATGTAGTCTTTTTCTCTATATATCCTTGTGCTCTGATGCAGCTGTGATCTCAGACCTCATCCATCCATGCAATTCCATCCAGCAGCAAGTACTTCCTTTGGAAGGTCAAACTCTGGATCTGGCTGCATCTCCTCATTGTACTTGGTTATGTAAGCTCCCTGTGGATGTGCAAAGCTGGATTTTACTTTCCTGCCTATAACTTTGTAAGTACACTGAACTTATCTATATAACACAGATTTTTCTGATAATCACTGCCTGTTTCTTACCAAACATTTAAAACCCAGGAAACTTATATGTACCTTTAAAGAAATGCTGTGCAATTTGGTGAACAAATCTCATACAATAATGCCTACAATATAGTATATTATATCTAAACCCCTGTTAGATATCTCATATATATTCTCTGCCTTCATATGCATATAAGTATTGTTTCTTTAATGTGATTATTAATATACGGATTTAAGTTCTGGGAAATTTTAGGGTCACTGTACCCTTTTGAAGCCCAGTCTTCTTCATTCTTGTAGGGAATCATCCACCAAATATCATACATGAAATATCAGCTGTCTCTATACCCCTCGCTTGCTCAACCACAACACCCACACTCACTTATTTACTTCCTGAGTTGACATGTCTCGTGTACAACCACTGCCCTCTCCTTGGTCATCCATTAGGACACCTTTATGGATTACCTTATTTTCTTTCCTAGTTTTCTTTCTATTTACATATTTCCATCCATTCTTCAACCTCTCCTTTTATTTATTTTTTGCTTTTAATTTTGTTATTTGTCTTCCTAAGATTTTATTTTGTATTTTTTCCTAACTTGAATATTTTCTATTTCTTTCAGCTGGCCCAGTTTTGGACTATCCATTGTAGAACAATATTTTATTTATTATTGTTTGAAGACTAGCCTTTTCTACCCACGTTTGCAAGGTTGTAAATACAAGACATCAGGGCCAAAAACAAACTATAAAGACATAAATATATCACAGGAACAAAACGCACATTCCTGGACACTTCTTCTAAATCTGTTTTTAAATTTGCCTGTTTTACAAAGAATATTTACAGAGGACACCATAGAGTCTTTGTATGTAACTGATAAAATAAATATATAATTTATATTGTTTGTGATACACTCTTCCTGTATGTTTTAATTTTATTTTTGGGTCTAAACCAGAATGAAAAAAAAAAAAAAATAGAAAAACTTTATTGACACTCTCTCTCAAAAATACGCCGCTATTAAAATAAAAGAACTTGTGTAATGTATAATTTCCAGTCTCCAATTATATATATATATATATATATATATATATATATATATATATATATATATATATATATATATATATATATATATAAATATATATATATATATGTAATAACAATTTCCCAAAAGGGTTGATTGCTATGGCCCTCATTCAATTGCAATTTGGCCAATTGAATAGGGCTCTAAATAGGCACATAACATATTTTTTTAAAGAAGTTTTTAGTTAGCAAGCATCTAATCAAAAGCAAGGTTTTCACTAACTAAAAACTTCTTTAAAAAAATATGCTATGTGTTTATTTAGAGCCCTATTCAATTGGCCAAATCGCAATTGAATGAGGCCCTATGTCTTTAGCGCTCCACAAACAATATAAAGAGGACGGTGCAATTAAATATATAAAGTTGGCTCGTGCAGAGATGGGTATAGATAGTGAAAAGCAAAGTGGATATTACTCAATTATTCAATGGTCACACCAAATAAAACCACTATGCGGGAAAGTGATGGAAATTAAATACAAATCGCCTCACTTTGGAATGATATAGTTCTCCAAATAGTGTCCTTTCTTCTTCCCGGTTGTGTCCAGAATAGTCCCAAGTGTAATTAAAGTGTGTTCTCCAATAAATTCAACCCTGGTTGCGAGGCCGATTCCTCCAGACAAGTACTGTCCACAAAGTACTCCAAAAGCCAAAAAAACAAGAAGAGGGTGGGTGGGACAAGCGCAAAGCCAAACCACTCGTGAAGTATGTACATCAAGGTTTATTATAACAAATAATTAAAACCATTACACTCACATTCAATATGATATCAATTCACATTATATATGAGATGTCACAGATATTGTCCGGTCGTCCTTATGTCACTTGGTGTTTTTAATCCAGACGGCCCAATGTTCAGTGTCTCAATAGTCCAATATCCAATATATCTATTGTTACAGGGATATTTTTACAATTAAAGATAGAAAACAAAAAATAGAAACTGTCTTAGTGCTTCAGTGTCCTCGCACAGATCCAGACCTCACTCCCCAGACTGAGAAATCTATTCTTGAGGTTAGCAAGCCTCACTTAAGATGCTCCAATATCAGTAAGTTTAGGGTCAGTACAAATGACAATTCATATAATGTTTGCTCTAATCTTATTATGGTGGATCTAATTAAGACCCATCTATGGAGCCTCTCACATCAGGAAAAAATAGGACCAATATGATGAAAATAGGTAAAATAGCAGCAACAATAAAATAAATAATGTAATTATAATAAAAGATACAAAGATCAAATTGGATCCTACAAATTTCCGCCAAGTCTTGGCCTTTCTCAATGGTGATCATGAATGGAAATGTTCCCCTGATATTTGGGCTGTCTTTATGCATCCTCCTCAGTGCACTTTCCCCTCCTCATTGGCGCCAAATTCCCATCATCCACCACTCCCGAAAACAGGAAGAGAGAAATGGGGGGGGGGGGGGGGTGCGAAAGTGACATCACTCCCGGCATGCATTGCACCAGAAACTGGAAGTGGGAAGAAAGAAAAAAATGGGGGATGCACAGACATACAAAACCCAAAGAAAAAATAATAAATATTATATTCTGTAACATATGTATACCATCAACATTTGAAGACAAGTTGGTCAATAAACGCATAATTCTATAAATATATAGCAACTATTAAGCATATGTCAAACACACTGTAATAAAAAACCTACATAAAATAAGAAATAATAATAATTATAATGATACGTGGTCTAATATAGTACATAATAGGATGGGATATTCCCACTATGCCCACAATATCGACCAGATTTTCACTCCCCATAACAATTCTGCATCTTTGGTACAATTCTGTGTAATTTGAAGGAACTGGCTATACGGGATGTTATTAACCCACTTCTTCAAGTGGTCACTCCTTGCATGCAGCAGTCCGTTTGTGTCTGCTGATTTCTGAAACAATTTTGAATGGATGCCCAACTTGTGTCCCACCAAGATCACATATAAAAATGAGATTTCTTCCTTATTGGTGTTACAAGTGAATGTCAAATTATGTTAGTTATAATTGACATACTCAGCAAAACACCTAAGCGTCTCCTTGTCTTCACCATTCCATATCATAATGATGTAATCTATAAAGCGGTGCCGACAGATCACTGTGCTTTCGAACAGATTACCATTTCAGATGAATTCCCCTTCCCAATGAGACATGTAAATATTCGCAAAACAAAGGTGCCCTACCCATTATGAGCAATCTAGAAGGAGAGAGTAATACCACCACAGAAAATGTGAAGTTCACCAATTGGCAGACTATACATTTGAAAAAATATTGATGGTAAACAGCAGTATGTACAAGACGGGGAAATACCATCAACCAGTAAGGGCTTTTTAGGGAACGACCGGAGACTACAGGTGATGGAGCAGATGGAACACCCCAATTTGAGCCCCCACAGAGACGAAAAATAAGTTTGGGAAATGGAGGACAAGAGTTGGAAGACGAGTCCAATGTAAAAAGAAGAAAAGAGCACAGGAACAACCAATAAAGATCTTTAATTTGTCAAAAAGGGTTTTAACTCCATATGAAATCAGTGTTCTTAAAAAGGGGCTATCTTTTTCCCCCGATATGGAGCTGAATGCATTAGATTTATTTGTCGATGTCCACAAATTTGTCAGGAAATTAACTCTCCAAAGACACTTCTCAAAACTCGACAAGAGGGGAAGTAGATAAACCACTGGATGAACAGCACCCCATATGACTAGGAGAACAAGATATAGAAGTCTTATCGACTTTGAAAGACCTGGAGGAAGACAACTATGATCACGAATCACAGTATGCTTTGGCTGTGGCTTAAGAATGTGGACTGAGTTTTATGTAGGAAGGTAGAAAAGACCAGATCAGACATACTGATCTAAAACCTAAATCCACATTTTACCCGGTGAACTCCAAAGGGAATTGTATCCCTGTATTTGAAAGACTCATGTTAGCGGATTTAGAAAAAATAGGCTCTGAGAAGCATATTAAGAGAAAATTGAATCTGTCCAATAAAGAGAAACAAGCTCTGAGGAGTCTGAGGGAAGATACCAGTTTCCCGATTAGGCAAGCCGATAAGGGGGAGGTACTGTTGTGCAAGGAAGAGATCAATACCTAAAGGAAGCTTATAACCTCCTGAGCGACAACAATGCCTACACTACCTTGACACAAGACTTGACAATGGAATATCAGGATGAATACTCTAAACTCTTGGAAAGGGCTTATATGAATGTCATACTTAACAGAAGAGAATGTGAATATTTAGACGTGAAACATCCGAAAACTGCCATTATTTACAATCTCCCAAAAATTCACTAGAGCATGGAAGATCCACCAGGCAGACCCATTGTGTCTGGGATTGGAAACCTGGCAGAAAGGTTGTGAGAGTATGTGGACCACCAACTACAATCTGTAGCCACAACTTCCAAGTCGTTCAACAAAGATACATCTCATCTATTGAGTATACTGCTAACAAAAGAATGGAAACTGAGTTTCAGATGGGTAACACTGGATGTAAGCGCATTGTACACCTCGATTCCACAAGACAAGGAAACATCAGTAATTCGCCTCGTGCTATATGACTTCAACCACATGGATGTGGCACAAAAGGAAATTATTGCTGATGCCATTCTGTTCATCCTAAGAAAGAATTACTTTCTATTTAAAAACAAGTATTATTTACAAATGAGGGGAACAGTAATGGGTACAAAATGCGCACCCAGTTTTGTGAATATTTACATGAGCCATTGGGAAGAGGAATTCATTTGGAATGGTAATCCATTCGAAAGCACAGTGATCTGCTGGCACCGCTTTATAGATGACATCATTATGATATGGGATGGAGACGATGAGGAGACGCTTAGGAGTTTTGTAGAATATGTCAATTATAACCAACATAATTTGACCTCCACTTTTAACACCCATAAGGAAGAAATCTCGTTTTTAGATGTGATCTTGGTGGCACACGAGTCGGGAATACATTCAAAATTGTTTCAGAAATAAACAGACACAAATGGACTGCTGCATGCAAGGAGTGGCCACTTGAAGAAGTGGGTTAATAACATCCCGTATAGCCAGTTCCTTCAAATTAGAGAGAATTGCACAAAACATGCAGATTTTTTTATAGGGAGTGAAAATCTGGTGAGCAAACTAAAAGAGAAAAATACCCTATGAAAATTGTGGAGACTGCTTTCAAGAAGGCTAAGACTACAACCCAAGCAGACCTTATAACGTGCAAGAAGGAGAAAGCAAAGAATAGAGATGGAAGAAGAATGGGAAGTAAGAGTGAAGATATCAGCTTTTTGACCCAATTCAATGCAGCATCTAAAGAAATAGAGAAATGCATGAGGAAACACTGGTCCATATTGTTAAATGACGAATATCTAAGTAGATGCATAAAGGAATACCATACTGTAACAGATAGACGGAACAACATTTTGAAAACCATCTTAGCCCAGAGTGAATTGAAAAAAAGAAAAACAAAGAGATGGATCTGGTTCTAAAAATTGGCTTAAACCAAGTGTGGGGTGCATAGGGTGCAAAATCAAGGGGTGCACCACATGCCCATTACTAAAGAAAAAACATAAGGAAAAAATTACTTCCACAAGTAAACAGACATCGTTTGAAATAAGACTGACAAATTGTCAATCGGATTTTGTGGTATATGTTATCACTTGCCAATGCCACAAACAGTATGTGGGACGAACTAAAACAACATTGAAAACTAGGATATGGGAATACTTGTATAATGTGAGAAGAGGATACCTCCACAATGGATTCTCGAAACACATCATAGAAGAACATCAAGGCTCTGTAGATGGTATTGTAATTCAGATTGCAGAGAAAATATACAATTCGCATAGGGGTGGAGATAAGGTTATGAGACTCAGGAAGTGTGAAACAAATTGGATTACATAGGTTTGGCACTTTAAATCCGAGAGGCCTTAACCTGGATATAGACTTAGCAGCATTTATCTCCACTTGAGATTTAACCATCTGTTTAGAACTATCACTCTACCAAGATATAATTATACCCATTTTTTAACCTACTTTCTGGGCCATCTTTTTTATTATTGCATGCTGCTGTATGTGCCCCCCCCCCCCTCTTTTCTTTGGGACTTTTTAGTCCTACTTCCCCGCCTGTACTGCTGACCACGTATTGATATTGTGTACTCCATCCCCCTCTGTTTCATACTTTCATGGACTGACATGGGTTGTAGTATAATTGTATTTTAAATATATCTTCACTACATTCATAGACTTAAGGATTGTGGCCCATAATGACACAACTTTTAAATATATATTTTTTATGGATGTATTTTTCATCTTATTTCTTTCATTATTTATCTCTCATTTTTAACTTCATTATATTTATGTGATTTCGGACATTTATATCGCTAAAAGCCCTTTTTTTTTTATATTCTAATACCTGCCATGTTTCATGTATGTTTGAAAGGACAGCTTGATATGAATGTTTTCTGACATCTAGTTGTGAGCCTCTACACATTTTCCTACCATAGCAAACTGTTTTGGCTATGGATGTGTAGAGATTTACTGTGGTGTAGACACTATATACTTACTAGCGACTTGTCCGTCAAAAATTACAGGGCAATAAAATTGTAAGGCAGGTAATGCTGTTTGCCACAGACAGTAAGTGTTTTGGTCATCTGAGATCCTTTGGCGCTCATTGTGAGCCTTGTGCTGAGCACCTTTGGCGCTCATTTCGAGCCTCTCAGTTGGTGTATTTTTTGTTATCAGAGCCACTCATTGTAAGGTGATCTCTTTTTGGTGCTTATTGCAAGCCACTCCCCTGGTGTAGTTAGTGTCTTATTAGCACCGTTGGCTCTTCTTGTGAGGCGCGCAATGAAGGCCTTTCTCGTTTAGTGCAATACTGTGTTGGTTTTGTTTTTTTCTGTGTATGTATTTTTTCATGATAATTAATTAATTAATGAAATCATATCAAATGTGTGTTCCCAGTAACTCTGGATCCTCTGAGTCTATGTCCAGTGAACTAAAAAACACCTAAGACTCTATTTTGAAATATGTAGCAACTAGTTACTAGAAAAAAACAAAATAAGCTTTATTAGAGAAAAAATGTGAATAAGATATATATACAATGTGTGTAATAAAAGATATACTGCAGTATATCAAGCAGCAGGCTTATGAAAAGGGGGAAGGGTGGTACAGTCTAATGAGTAAACCCCAAAGTAATAATATGAATACTCATATATGGTAATTTAGTTATAAGGTCAGCACCTGTCTATTTGAGAGGACAGATGGCGGCCAACAGTTGCTCCAGTTACTAAAACAAGTGGATCTCTATGTTTCCCATGGGAGATAAGAGCGACACAGCACTCCCCATCCCATAAGCTGAAGTAAGTTCAAAAATTTGAGACAACATAGATAATATCCACTATCAAAAATTAGTATAGTGATCTTGATAACACAGCACAATGCTGTAATCAAGAGAGACCCTCCCTTTCAGTTATAGGTTAGGTGGGCTTCACAATTAATTTACTGCACCAAAAATTACTACAGAACAGAAAACGAGAATTTTATCTCATTACCTTGTAATGGTGCAGACATCAGCATTTGAACATACCAATGGGGATAGACTGTCCCCTATAGCCTGCTGCTAAGGTCCCAACGTACGTTTCCCCGTTGTTATTATTACGGATTCATCAGGGGATATATGATGCCAATAAATTGCAGGTTTTTAAAGGAATCCCGCGATTTGCGTGACGCGATGACGTCACCACGTTCACGTTGTGACGTCATCGCATTCCCGTGATCGCGTATTCTCGCGGGATTTGCGGAAAAGTTCTGCGAAAGCTCTGAAAATGCTATCTTTCTGAGTAATAGTGCCTCTACAGGCAGGTACCTGTATGTATTCGTGTTATTGCCTTGTTAATCTCAAATTGGGCTATTGATTTGAAAGGCTGTGGTTTAACCTTGTTGTTAAATACCAAAATAAAGTTTAAACATGCCCTAAGGAAAGAGATGAAAAATAAATAAATGAACTGAGGGTAATTCTAATTATATGCCCACACGAACCCCAAGAGGTAAGGCCCTCCAATGGAATGGTACTACTGACTGGATAAACTAGATATAAGAAGGATATGATAAACTTCTATAATGATAGTAGATAGACCCCTCATTAGGAAAACATGATGAGAGAAAAGTATAAGGTTAGAGTAGATCAAATGTAAATAAAGACTATCGTTATATAGTCCCTTGGTATGTGCTAGAAACCTAAATACTCTAGTTCCTTAAAAATCTAGAAGGTTTTAAACTGGATTAGGTAACAACAAAATATAAGGATATGCTAGATACTGATGCTGAACTCTGAATAGCAACTAAACCTTAACTGAAAGAAAAAATATATTAACTTTCAACTGAAAAAATTAGAGGGCAGGGAAGTGGGTGTATATTATAAAAAGGGGGACTAGCTATAACCCAATAGTAAAGAAGGTTAGAAGAGGTTAAGGGGCTGATGCTAAATGAAAGGGGTGAAAGTAAAGCCTTCATTGAGGCCATGAGGAGATAGTGTTTTAAGGTGAAAGATCCACCAGGCTTCTCGCTGGAGTAGTTTAATTTCCATGTTACCTCTTCTGGGAGAGATGTTAATTTTTTCAATACCCATGAATTTCAGAACCATTATATTTCCATCGTGGATAGTATTTACATGTCTTGCTACTGCCACGTCCTGCTTGTTCGTTATGCTGTTGACATGCTCAAGGACTCTGCGGCGAAGCTGACGTGTGGTTTTTCCTACATATTGAAGGCCACACCGACATGAAATGAGATAAACCACCGAAGTGGTTTTGCAATTAATATGATCGCGGACTGAAAATTCTTTTTGGCTATGGGAACTGGTAAACTTATTTGTAGTGCTTATATGCACACAAGCTTTACACTTTCCGCAGGGCTTGGATCCAGATGTCCGTGTTTGGAGCCAGGCACAGCCTGAGTTTTTCTGTGCCTCAAAGTGGCTGTGGACTAGTTTATCCCTGAGGCTAGATGCCCGTCGGTAGGTAATTGACGCAGTGTCTGGTAGCCTTGACCTTAGTTCCTTATCGCCCAGGAGGATATACCAGTGATTTTCTAATATTGAGCGGATATTTTCACCAAATTTATTGAACGTCCCAATAATTCTGACAGGTTGTTGCTCATTTGATTTTGACAAGGTAGAATTGTACAGCAGGTCCGTTTGTGAACGTTGTTTTGCTTTTGCATAGGCTTTTTTCAGAACGTTGTGAGAATACCCTCTTTGTTTGAAACGGTTATAAAGATCTTTAGCTTGATTTTCAAAATCCGTCAGTGTTGTACAATTCCGGCGTATTCTCAAATATTGCCCAAACGGAATACTTCAAATCAAATGTAGAGGATGGTGACTGGACGCTAGTAATAGGCTATTTGACGCCGTTTCTTTTCGATGTGTTATCGTTGTTACGGAGTTGTTCTCTGTTAATGAAATCATAAATTAATATACTTTACCTATTTGGAAGTAATATATGCAGGAAGCATTGTGCTGAAGAGCTAACAATCTGTTTTGATGTTCCTGCAGCATACAATGTCGGTTTGCAGTGTTGTGGAGCTGAGGTGTAAGTGTCAGCAATGTGTGCAGTGCGTAGTGTAAATAGGCTGCATGCGCGAGGGGAATCCATTAGTGTAGCTATGTACTTCCGCATTCTGTAAGTTAGTGTTGTAAAATTGCGGCGAATGTGTATGTGGTACGCGGGTGTGGATGATTTAGCGTCCTTGCTAAAAGTGTATCTTGTATCTTGTGCTTGGTGATGTTTTGCGGCTTTAGGGGTCGTGTAGCCTCTTTTTCGTTTTTTTCGGCGGCCATTTTTTCTCTCGCTTAGGGCCTTTTCGAGTGTCTAAACTCAGTAAATTGGACTTAAATTGAGGTGTAACTTCACTTGCAGAGGTCCTGGGTGACTCCCCCTTGCTGTGGGTAAGGTTTTTATTTAATTTTTGTTTGTCTTTAGTGTTTATTTAATGATTTCCGATGTGTGCGGTTGGGCCGTTAAGGTCGTATTTTTGCGAGTTCGCAATGTTTTTTTTCTAAGTACCGTGGCTCATATTTTTTTTTGTGTAAGTCCGTATTTTTTTTTTCAAAAGTTCTGCGGCTCATATTTTTTAGTGTAAGTCCGTATTTAGTCATTGCGTCTTAGAGTTTTTTTTCAAATTCCCGCTTCTGTGGGTTTTTGTAACCGCTTGTGAGGCGCCGTAGAGCCTCCACCTCCGCAAATGCGGCCCCTTGCTTCGCGAGGGTCCGCATTTGCGGCCTGCAATGAGCCTTGGAGACTGGAAATTATACATTACACAAGTTCTTTTATCTTAATTGCGGCTTATTTTTTCGATCATGTGTCAATAAAGTTTTTCCATTTAAAAAAAAAAATGTGTTACCAATGTGGTGGCACCGGAAAAAGTTATCTTGTAAATAAATCTAAACCAGAATGCACAAGTTTGCTTTGGATACAGAATTATTTTGTACTTTGTAAAAAAATATATATTTGACCCCATAAAGTGTATTAATCTAATGTGACATTCTGACCTCTCTTAGATACATAGATGTACATATACACGTCTATCTATCCCTCTATCTATCTATCTATCTATCTATCTATCTATCTATCTATCTATCTATCTATCTATCTATCTATCTATTTATCTATCTATCCTAATATATCTATCTATCAATCTGTCTATCTCTTAAACAGCTGATTCACAATGAAAAAGAACTGAAACTTTGTCTGATTAATTATAATTAAAGAAAAAAAATCATACAGCTAGCTTTTTATTAGAAAAATATAAATGTATATGTCTCTGCAATACTCTGGGCCCATAATACATTGGTGTAAGTTGTGTGTATGAGAGGGGTGTTTACATTTCTGGTAAACTGTATTTGCATTAAATGATATAAGGAGTCTGCTTCTGAGGCAGTGAAGGGGAAGAGGTTGTGGTGTCAATTTCACTCTTATCCTATTATAAAACAGGGGTCTACTCTCCCTTCGTAAACCCCTGCTCCTCCTAACCATCCACTCAATGAGTCTAATAAATATTCAAAACACTCACAATTTACAGTGATTTTACTCAATTTATACATCCAAAATCTTTATCAGACTATGCTTGTTCTTGAGGCATCCCCTGCTTGCATCTTTCCTGTTGGCTGGAACCTAAGAGGGTGTGTTCTAATATTTTTTATTGTCTTTTCAAAAGTAGGAAAGGGGTATGGGAAAAATTGGAAATTCAGTATGACAATAATGTTTTCTTGCACTTGCAGTTTCTGCTAAAATTAAAAAAAATGTCTTTGTTGAATATGTGAAGTTTTTCCTAGCCTACAGTTGGTCTTTACCAACCGCCCCTTTGCCTATATTCTTTCTTACTCCACAAAGTGCTTCTCCAGGCTTTGGTCTCTCACAGTATAAAAGCAGTAATAATGACATGGTATTGGGACCCCTGCACGGACCAGTGGTGGCATCGGGTGCTATGATGCACGGACCATGGATACACAAGGAGAGAGATCCAGAAATCCTGGACTGTTGGCAGCCCTCATAGGATGGTGTGGCCACTATAAACATTTACCCTTCAAATCCATGACTACCATCCACTGTCATTCACAATCCTCTGGGGGGGGGGGGGGGGGGGGGGGGGGGGGGCTGCTGTTACATTTTACACCTAAAAAGCCTCAATTTTATCCCATTTTGCTGTCTAAGGGTCTTCCCTGTAAATGGTCAGATTTGTGAGAAAACTTTGTAGACACAAACCGGGGAGAATTTTTGGAAATTCACATCTGTTCCAATTACAAAAAAAACATGTATAATATCCTTTACCCTATGTTTTCTCTTTTCTGTGTCCCTCCAGGATTTAAAAGGACATTAAACACAACTATTTTTTATGCGTTTAAAAAATCACATTGCAAAAATTATTTTTGCATGAAAAAACTTTTATGCAAAACCTATTTAAAGTACAGGAATTGCAGAAAGCGTATTGTAGATCTCATTGGTTGAGAGAGTGCAAGCCCCCCAGGAGCAGTTATATAACTGAATACATTTTTGTGCTCTGAGACATTTATTTGAAAATAGAAAATACACTGTGGCACTTTATCACATGGCCACTTTCTAAAGCAACTCAGAAACAAAAAATATTTCTGTGTCCCCTTAATATGAGCTGTTTGTATAAGCAAATCTCACAAGACCTGGGGCTATTGTTACATCCTGATTCCTAAATTTTAATGACAGTACCAGATCCCAGGATGGTCATTAACAAAGTGTGGGAAAACACAGAAAGGGAAGAAATTACTGCCAGATTTGAGGAAACATTATGTACTTCCCTTTTTGCAACAGGATGTGATTAAAATGTTGATTTTAGTTGGCTGCGCCAGTCACTTCTCTTTATATATATATATACTAGCGAATTGCACGTCAAAAAATAACGGGCATAAAAGGGTAAGCCAGGCAATGCTGTTTGCCACACAATGTGAGGCTTTTGCTTCTCTGAGCATCTTCGGCGCTCATTGTGAACCTTTCCTCCCGCCTACTGTACGGGCCACTCATTGCAGGGTTCATTAACCTGCAAGTTTTGTGCTTGTGAATGCCATTTGTCTCTTTCCAGCATCCCCCCTTGCCTTCCCTGTGTCCTATTCTTCTGTGTCTGCTGACTGTTTGTGTGGGGGGCGCTGACTGCGGTTTGTTTTATTTTCAAAGTCCTGCGAGTCTGGCATTGTTTGTGTAAATGTTACTGTCTTTGCCGTTGTGTATTTTCTATTTGCTTATGAAGTGCTACGATTTGACAGGAGGACCTACGGGCTTGAATGACCTCCAGGTCCGTAACTCGTTATTCGCGGCTGCAAGACCATGATTCGTGGTTCAAGCACGCAAACTCGGAGCACTGTAAATGCAATTATAAATTCAAAAGAGCACTGTAAAGCACTGCAAATGATAGGGTACACAATGGGTGACATGAGGATTAAAAGGACAACATTCTCATGCTGGCACATCGCCACAATACAATACTTGATTTAGCGTTTAATCTCTGTCCAACGTCCAACAGGCTTGAATAACCACATACACAATATACAAAAAAAGACACTTAAGGATCAAGCCCGTAACTCATTATTCAAGCCCATAGGACTTTGGACATAACTTAAACGTGAAATCAAGTATTGTATTGTGGCAATGTGCCAGCTTGAGAATGTTGTGCCTTTAATCCTCATGTCACCCATTGTGAATCCCATCATTTACAGTGCTGTGTTGAATTTATATTTGTATTTACATTTCTCAGAGATTGCAGCCTTGAAAAAACAAGTTACAGCCTTGCGCCCGCGATCCTGTTCAAGCACAGAAGTGCTTAATGCCGATAGCATGGTTTGCGATTGGCCGTAAGAGGGACCTCCTTGAAGCGCCAACGATGTGAATACCAGCGTAGATGTAGTATTGCAGACTTGCGTAAGTTATTGCAGACTTGCGTCCGTTTTACGGTCCCGATTAGAATGAGGCCCCAAGTGTCTGTACTCCTGATCTGATAAGATACCCCCCTGTAAAGCCAGGATCAAAGGGCCAAAAAGCCTGGGTAGTAAATTAGGCTCCAGTGTGTGTGTGTGTGGGGTGGGGGGGGGGGGTTATCACTGATGGACAGGCCTCCCCACGTGGTCAGGGTGGGGGCTGATGGAGATTGGTTGGACTGTGTTGTGTAAATAGGTGTTCTCAGTCTGGACAACATAACTGATGTGTGTGTTTTATTCTGAGGGAATAATAACCCTTATTACTGTGATTATTACTACTGAACCTGCAATCGGTAACATTTGCTGGGTGGTTCTACTGGTTCCTATGGTTTACTGGGCGCT
The DNA here is from genome assembly GCA_027410445.1 of Discoglossus pictus. Classification (NCBI taxonomy): domain Eukaryota; kingdom Metazoa; phylum Chordata; class Amphibia; order Anura; family Alytidae; genus Discoglossus; species Discoglossus pictus. The sequence continues at coordinate 30,641,007 of CM050175.1, forward strand.
TTAGTGGCTGTAAGCTGGGTTGGTTCTGTTCCTGCTATTTGGGGTACACAAGGAACCAGATGGTCCCACTGGGTAGGTTTGAACTTGGTTCTTATCAAGCCCAACAGAAGCAGTAGCTCGTCACAGGTCATTTTTAGGAAATTAATGTTTAAAATATCTAACTTTCAAATAAAATTATCTAACACTCCAACTTAACATATTTAATGTCCAGCAACTGCAATTATATTTAATTATATGTACAATTTGCATTTCTGCAAGAACCAGGGCCTTTGCTGTGTTCCTTAAAAAAACAGCAGAGATAAAGGAAAGATGTAACATAGATAAGTGATTGTGCTTCTGCGTCCAGAATATGGTAAAATATTGCACATTATATTATCTTTGTATCGGTGGTGGAGCTAAACACCAGGGCCCACAACAGGGTAGGGACCCTCTGCTACCAGCAGCAACCTGGAGTAAAAGGGGATTCCTAATATATTAGGGGAGGGTTGAGGAGATAAATATTTTTTATAGAAAGGTGACCTGATCACCATAGGGGTGATCTGAACACCTTTGGGTATATTTTATTTTATTGACCTCTATAGGCACCTGCTTGTGTAGCCCCAATTTATTTTGCATCAGTGCCCCACATTCACTATCTCCCCACCAATTTGTATAGTCTTCTCTTATGATTTATAATTACTGCAACATTGTAAAGGAACTATAATTATACAAAACAATTTTATTTATTTTTTTAATTCCATTTAAATGTAATAGTTTTGTGAAATGGTTACTGCCATTTTGAGGTGATAGGATCTCAATCTTTATAAAGCCCTCTTGTGGTATATGTTCAGAACTGCAGAATTGGAAAAGGGTGGTATTGTCCAGTCATATAGTAAGGAAGCTGGCACCACTGGCACACTCTTTGTGTGTGTAGTTAATGATTCACCACCTCAGGTTTGTTTTATGACACATATTGTGCATTATGGAATTTAGTTACATGTATAAATTGATAAGCACTTAAAGAGACACCTACATTATAAGAATATGCACTGATTTCTTGAAACTGGTAAAGCATGTCTTAACTTTTCTTAGGATACAAATTGTTTGTGTTTTTAAAAACAAACTTTGTAACCGGATGGGGGGACACCGAGCAGAGTACACCATCCACAGCCCACTGGGAGACAAACTCATCCATTCCCCCAGTGGACAAAGCCAGGTGGTACTCTGCCCGGATACGGGAGCGCACCAGTGCCCGGAACATGGCCTCAGGTGACAATGGAACCCCCTCTATCAAACACTGCTTTCTGGACTTATATATAGCCAGCTTGGCTAATGCCAGGAGCAGGTTGACGAGGAGGTCCCTGGCCCTATTGCTCCGGGACACTGGACTCCCAAAAATAAATAAGTGAGGGGAGAAATGCAGCCAAAACTGCAAGAGGAGGCCCCTCAAGAGTGACAAGAGGGGCTGCAGACTGGCGCAACTAAAATAAATATGATATACGGACTCCGGGATGCCACAGAATGGACAAGTGGAGGGAGAGTGCACCTCTTGCCCTCGTCAGCTGGTAGGACCCGCCTCCAGATGGTATCGGGACGGGTCACAAGGGCAAGGAAGTGCACTGTATGGAGCATGAGAGAATACAAGCTCTTCCTCGGCATGCCACGAAAGCATGCCGAGGGTATGTCCCTCAACCTCGAGAGGTTGGGGACAGGAGGAGCCTGAGGGGAAACACGGGGCTTGTGTCCAATGCAAACAGGGGTGTTAGAAGGTGCATGTGGCACTCCGGTTTGCAAAGCCCCGTGAAGGAAGATGCAAGAGTCGGGGGAGATGGCATTCTTAATCTCCTGGAGAAAGCGCCCTGGGACTTTGGGCGTTACATATCCCAAACGTAGCGCGAGCTGCTGGGGTGACACCCAATCAAAACGCTTGTAATCCAGGAGATCCCCGGGTCGCGTCAACCGTACCTGACTAAGGCGGCGGATGATGCTGGGGGACTGTAATAACAGAGCTCCTACTGCTGGACTATATAATAGGGCCTCCATAAATATTTCATTCCCCAAAGGCACGACTTGCCTGGTCACAGAGACCATGCTCCAGGCCTTGAGGGTTTCCTGGTAGTATGCCGGCAACACTGAGAGGTCTCTCCCAAACCCCTCGGGGCTGATAAGAAATAATTGCCGGTCATACCCCAGGTTGCGCAATTGGTGATAAGAGGGACGCCAGTGTGCACCACTGCGGAGAGGGATCTGCATATAGGTATCTCTGCAGGTACTGAAGGCGGAAGGTGGACAACTGGGAGCGCCTACATACCACTCCCTGTCCACCCTCCACCAAAGGCAGACTTGCCACACCCACAGAGACCCAATGCCTTCCCATCCAGAGGAAATCTAACAAACTCCTCTGGATATTGCTGACAAACACGGGGGTCGGACTCAGACAGATCAGCCGGTGCCAGATCTGAGAAGCCACCAGCTGATTTATCACTAGAGTCCGTCCCTAAGGGAAAACATTTTTGCGAGACCCCTCCATCATCCCAGATGAGAGAGGACACTGTCCTCTAGCTCCCTCCAGTTGTCTGGGACGGAAGCGTCCGCAGCGCACAGGTACATCCCTAGATATTTCATGACATCTGCCTCCCACAAGATGTTACGGAATGTGGGAGGCAAAGAGTCTACCTGTATAGAACCCTCTATAAGGCCTGTTCATTTGGATCAGTAGAATACACCTCCTGGCACCCTTTTACCAGCTCAAGATCAATTGGGTCCTGGGCCACGAGGAGCACATCATCAGCATAGGCTGAAAGGACGATACGCATGTCTGGCTCCCTAAGCACCAGCCCCGTGAGCCTTTTCCTCAACAGGCAGAGGAAAGGCTCGATGGCCAGTGAATAGAACTGTCCAGACAAGGGACATCCTTGACCAATTGTTTTTATGTAAACACTCTGCAGAGGCGTACAGCATTGTTATATAGCCCAAAAAGCCGTACGCTTGCCGAGTGGCTATGAGGTAACCATGGTCCACCCTGTCAAACGCCTTCTCTTGATCTAGGTAGAGGAAGGCGAGTGACAAACCAGTCCTGCGTGAGTATAGCAGGAGATCCCGGTCCAGAAAGATACTATCAAAGGATATACCGGCCCGGGATCGTATAGGACTGGTGATAGTGAACCAATTCTGCCAGCACAGATCCAAGCCTAAGCGAGATGGCTTTCACTATTTTCTTATAGTCTGTGCTGAGCAGTAAGACCAGTCGCCAGTTCTTAATAAGGAGGAGATCCCCCTTTTTGGGCAGCAGGGCAAGTGGTGCCCTGCGACAAGACAGGGGCATCTCCCCGGTCTCCAGGGCTTCCCCAAGGACCAGATGGAAATCAGGTCCCAGAGTCTCCCAGAAAAATTGGAAAAACTCTCCAGTCAGACCATCCAGTCCTGGAAACTTCTCACAGGACATGGCACCGAGGGCTTCAGAGAGCTCTTGAAAAGATAGTATCAAGCCGCTCTCTTACACCCTCACTGACTGTGGGGACCCCCTCCCAAAGCACCCTGCAGGCGTCTGGAGAAATAGGATCCAGAGAATAAAGATCTTTATAAAAATTTCCGGGCTCTGTCCTGGATACTCTCCGGATCTGTAAGGGGGGCACCGTCTTCATCTAGAAGACAGGTGATGTGTCTACTGTTACCCCCCTTTTTCTCCAGTGAGTAGAAGAGGCGCGAGCCGCGGTCTAGATCTTTAAGAAAACCTAAGTGGCTACGCACATATGCCCCCTTGGCCTGGTGTCGTTCCAGGTCACAGAGGACACCTTTCCTCTCTACATACTCGCTCTACCGGGATTGGTCCCTACAAGTGAACAGCCTCCGCTCTAGATGGAGCACCTCCCCTCGGAGTGACTCCAGCTCAGCTTCGCACTACCCACTCGCACCCTTGGTATATTCCTGACACAGAAGTCGCAAATGAACCTTGCCCACGTCCCACCACTGTTTTAACGTGGCAAAGTCCCCCTTGCAACCCATCCAGTCAGTCCAAAACTACCGGATCAATGTCACAAGCCCCTGCTCCTTCAACAAAGTATTGTTGAAGTGCCAATAGGCAGCTCGCTGTTGGCGTTGGCGCCACTGTCACAGACACACAGTTGTGGTCTGTGAACGGAGGCAGCCTAATGACACAAGAACTGGCTCGTAACATATAGCGACTAGATATATATAGTCCATCGATCCGGGAGTGGGTCACCAGACCGGCTCTCACCCTGACGTAGGTGAAGCCGTCTGATGCCCCTGGGTTCTTTTTTCGCCAGACGTCCTCTAAGGAGAAGCGGGTGATGAGCTCCCGCATGACTGACGCAGAAGGCGGGTAAGGCTCTGGACCATTTCGGTCCAGGGCATCAAGGGTGCAGTTGAAATCCCCCCCGAGAATAAAATACTCATCCGCGTCAACCATCTCCAAGAAGTGGGACAGTCTGGCTAAGAACCTCACCTCTCTCAGGTCCTCCAGCAGGGGCATATACATTAGCTAGTTTAATTACGCTACCCTGCTCTCGGACCCGGAGGTGGATTAGACGGCCTGGGATAACAGCTTTCACAAGCAGTAGCTCTGGCTGAAAATACTCTGAGAACAGGGTCACCACTCCACACGACATCAATGTGAAGTGGCTGAAGAAGACCCTGCCTCTCCACTCCAGTTGCCACGAGGCCTCAGCCTCTGGAGTGGTGTGAGTTTCCTGCAGGAAGCTCACAGAGTACCCTCCCTGATATAAATAGGAGAGTACCTGGAACCTGCGGAAACTTTCTTGACAGCCGTTGGTATCAAGCGTGCTAATGTGCAAAACTGCGTTCCTCAGTCTCTTGAGACTGCTGATAGGCCACGCGCATTTTATAGAATTTCAGGACGCGGAGATGCTCCGCAGTCCCAGAATTCTTGGCCCTATTGCTGACCTCTAGATAATTCTGGAGAGAGTGGATAATAAACAACATATTACTCCACTTCCCCAAGGCCAGCTGCACCTTCCTTTTCTTTTGCCCATGAAGGGTGCTCTCAAGGAATTGATCTAATTCCCTGGCAGGGGTAACCCACTTAGAATCTGATGTTCCCTCTTGTGGATCACCCCTGGGCTCCGCTTGGCTGAGGGCTTGTACCCCATCCTCCCCGGCTGGAGTCAGTTTCCTCAGCTTTATTCTAAGTGACCCCCTCTTGGATGGTATAGAAGGAGATCCTTTAGCACCCTTCACGCTAAAAAGTGGACCCTGAGATTGCTGTTGCTTTCAGGGGTAGCTGGCTGCACAGCAGTGGCTGGCATGGATTCCTTACTGGAAGCCTTGGAGGCTTTATATACCTCCTCTGCCATTTCCACCGCTGCTTGCTCAGCTTGGATTGCACCGATGTTAGGGTCAGTGGATCAGAACCTGATCTTTCTTTTCCACCCCTGACTCACTTGGGAGACCCTCTTGCCCCTGCTGTTCCTCCAGACCCTTATCCACATTATCCCCTTTTAGGTCTGGAGGGAGAGGTGTGTGGTCTGGCACCGACTGGCTGAGTGTAATAACCAGGCCAGACAATGCCAGCGGATGAGAAGAAGATGTTTTACTCCTCTTTTTGCTTTTAGAGGGAGGTGTACCAAAATAAATAACCTCCCACGTTTTAGCCAAGTGGGCACGGCTTTATAACTCCTTTCTAGGCAGTGATCATTTCAAAAGTCTATAAAAGCTGACAACTGGCAATGTAAAAAGACTCAGCTGTTGGTTCTCCACCAGCTATTCCATAGCCGTACATAATCAGCTTGATACCCCCATTAAAATGGGCTGGACTAGGCCTGTGCCTAATTTTTTTTTGTTCAGTCATGTCTGACTCTCTGTGACCCGCTAATATTTTCTTGGCAAAGATACTGACATGGGTGCCAGTTTCTTCTCCAGTGGACTGTCTATCTTTCTTCTATGACTTGCCCATCTTGGGTGACCCTATATGGTAAAGCTCACAGCTTCAATTAAGTATACAAGCCCCTTCACCGTGACAAGGTAGAGACACAAAAGGAGGGTAATATACAGTGCCTTGCAAAAGTATTCACGCCCCTTGGCATTTTTTATGTTTTGTTGCCTCACAACCTGGCATTAACATGGTTTGGTAAGTTTATTGTGAAGCAAACAACAAATAACGGAGGGCAAAATAACAGAAAAAGTCAATGTGCATAACTATTCACCCCCTAAAGTCAATACTTTGTAGAGCCAACTTTTGTGGCAATCACAGCTCCAAGTCGCTTTGGATAAGTCTCTGTGAGCTTGCCACATCTTACCACTGGGATTTTTGCCCATTCCTCCTTGCAAAACTGCTCCAGCTCCTTCAAGTTGGATGGTTTGCGCTTGTGAACAGCAATCTTTAAGTCTGACCACAGATTTTCTATTGTATTGCGGTCTGGGCTTTGACTAGGCCATTCCAACACATTTACATGTTTCCCCTTAAACCACTCAAGTGTTGCTTTAGCAGTGTGTTTGGGGTCATTGTCCTGCTGGAAGGTGAACCTCCGTCCTAGCCTCAAATCACGCACAGAGTGGTACAGGTTTTGCTCAAGAATATCCCTGTGTTTAGCACCATCCATCTTTCCCTCAACTCCAAACAGTTTCCCAGTCCTGGCTGCTAAAAAAAACATCCCCACAGCATGATGCTGCCACCACCATGTTTCACTGTGGGGATGGTGTTCTTTGGGTGATGTGATGTGTTGGGTTTGCGCCAGACATAGCGTTTTCTTTGATGGCTGAAAAGTTCAATTTTAGTCTCATCAGACCAGAGCACCTTCCTCCATACATTTTGGGAGTCTCCCACATGCCTTTTCACAAACTTAAAACGTGCCATTTTGTTTTTTGGTGAAAGTAATGGCTTTATTCTGGCCACTCTGTAATAAATCCCAACTCTATGGAGGGTACGGCTTATTGTCGCCCTATGTACAGATACTCCAGTCTCTGCTGTGGAACTCTGCAGCTCCTCCAGGGTTACCTTAGGTCTCTGTGCTGCCTTTCTAATTAATGCTCTTCTTGAATATTTTTTTTATAACCTATCCATGAATTGTACTTCTGAACAACATTGTCCCTTACTTGTTTGGAGAGTTCCTTGGTCTTCATGGCAGTGTTTGGTTAGTGGTGCCTCTTGCTTAGGTGTTGCAGCCTCTGGGGCTTTTCAAAAAAGGTGTGTATATGTAATGACAGATCACGTGACACTTAGATTGCACACAGGTGGACATCATTTCACTAATTATATGACTTCTGAAGGTAATTGGTTGAACCAGAGCTTTTTATGGGCTTTATAACAAAGGGGGTGAATACATACGCAAATGCCAATTTTATGTTTTCTATTTCTAAAAAATAGTTTTATGTATATATTTTTTTCATTTCACTTCTCCAACTTAGACTATTGTGTTCTGATCCATCACATAAAATTCAGATTAACAAAACATTTAATATAAGGCTGTAATGTAACAAAATAGGTAAAAAGTCAAGGGGGTGAATACTTTTGCAAGGCACTGTACCTATACATACAGAAACAATTCTACTCTATTACATACAAATGACAGCTGGCATTACTAATACAATTAAAAAAAAACAAGTATTCTTAAGATTATTTATTAATTTTTTTATTTGGATTTTTCCAGGTCACATTGAGGCCCAAAGAAGCAGTGTAGGGGTTAAAAATACTTTATTATCATACACCAATCGTCCATTGTCTTCCTCCCCTATTGGCACGTGCCGCCAGTCGTGTTTTTACATGGGACACACATTTGGCGCCAGGGATATGAATATTTTTCTACAGTGACACAAACTCTAACTGCTGATAAACAACTTTGCAATATACTGTAATAATAATTTATTACTCTCACCATGGGGTTGATAAAGGAAGGGCAGTATGTCCTGATAATAATAATGTTAAGAATCAAACGTCTCTGACTATTATTGCACTTGCACTTTTTTCACCCCCACTTTGAGAGATAATTAATGGTCCTGGATAAAGAGAATTAGAAAGAGGGTCCTTTATGCTTAAAATGCCAAGCTCATTTACTTAACACATCCACTCAATAATATTAATATCAAAGAAATGACATTATTTATTCATAAGTGCACTTTTCACTATGGAAACAAATGGGACTTTGCTGTGTCATTTTAATTAATCCTGACCTTATGAATCCCAAGCAGGACTAAATTCTTCCTTGTGTTTGTCCACTGGAAGACGGTTCCACTCTCTTGAAAGTGTATTTATATTATTATACACTACAGCGTGTTATAGCATTACAGAGACGGTTTAATCTTAATATATACTACTTTGTACATACCTATAGACATATACACACTGCCATATATACATATTTACACACTGAGGGCCTCATTCGAATGCGATTTGGCCACTTGAATAGGGCTCTATATAAGTACATAGCATATTTTTTTACAGAAGTTTTTAGTTAGTGAACTTCTATCCAAAAGCAAGGTCTTCACTTACTAAAAACTTCTGTAAAAATATATTATATGTGCTTAAATAGAGCCCTAATCAATTGGCCAAATCACATTTGAATGAGGCCCTAATTATCTGTACACACAGTTCCATGTCCAGCCCAGCACTCAGAGTAAACACCCGGAGGACTGTGAGCAGCAGCAGCTGGGGACAGACATGTGATCTGACAGAGACTTCTTCAGGACGTCCAGCTTCTTGGCTTCAAACACATCCTTCTCATCCCGAAGCTTCTTGTTCATGTCCCTGAAAAGAGAGAGAAGTTGACTGGATGTGTATCCTCTAGCGAATACCAGGGAGCTAGTGAGTGGAGGGCCTCTGTCCAAAATAATTTTGGGCCCAAACTGCTGCTTGTTGCAGAGGGCTCTACCCTGTAGGCATGGCCGGATTACACATTAGGCCCAGGGGTGATTCCCTGTAAGGGGTGCCACTTCTTTAAAAAAATGGTTCCTGGCTGAAAAAAAGATGAAATGTTACAGTTCATAGACTGGCTACTAGGGGGTAACCACCTAGAACAAGAAAGTTACAACAGGAAAAGGGACTTACAGGTACGGAAAAGGCAAAAATTGGTCCGTGCATACTTTGCGTACTCACTCGCAAGCTCCTCCACTTCACTGCCCAGGGGCTTCAAAAAGGTAGATATGGCCCTGCCTGTAGGAGGCCCCAGTGCTTTGCTTCACAAGCTGTAGCTCCTCCATTGCAGCCTACAGAGCTGCATCATGATTCAGACTGTCCTAAACACCGGTGAATGTGCACCTTACCTCTCACTCTATCCTATCCAATCTTATCCTATATTTTCTCTTTATTTATTTTTTAAGTCTTGTCACTTATCCAGACATAGTTACATGGAAGTTGAAGGGTTTAGATGAAGGATTCGGGTTTGGTTCATGGTTAGGGCTGATGTTGGGGTTAAGTAATTGGAACTTAGGATAAAAAGACCACGGCAGGTTTGGAAGAATCTAACAAACTAGGAAAATAGTAGCTATGTAAACCATAATTAATTATATATTCATTATTTCCTGGTTTCAAGACTCCGTTTATCTTGGAATATGACTGGGTGTGTTTATTTTATGTATTACATGCTGGAGGAGTTGGGGAGGAGGGAAGATGAAGAGGGGCGGTTATAATGATTTCCCTGCATATACTAAGGGCCTCATTCTATTATCGGCCGTAAATCGGCCGTAAGGCTGCGATTCCTTGCGGGGGTTCAGTTAACTCGCGATTCTATTATACGGCCCGCAAGGATCTCCTTTTACGGCCGGCCGCATATCTTGGAACCGGCCGTAATCTCAGAAATATAAAAACTCAAAAATAAATTCAAGCTTGCACTGTACAGCTCTGTAAATGCTAGGGATCATATTGGGGGACATGAGGATTAAAAGGAACCCACTCTCAAGCTTGCACATCTGCCCAAACCCGAGTTCAAATTAACTGTTTATTTGCCGGCTGCGGCGTGGGTGTGTCTGAGGTGCTCCAAGCACTCTGGACTTTTTACATGGATATTTTACGGATATTAAAAATAAAATATTTTACGGATTTGAGTACAGGATAATTATGTGCTATTTTTTCTAACACCTAAAATCCCTTTATAGTCTTCTCAAAGTGCAGGATGCCTTTATTTGAGCTATTTTATGTGCTTAATTGGTGCTAGCGAGACCTCTTTCCTGCAAGTAAGCTGCGGCTCGTTTTTAGCTTTGCAGAGAGGTTTCCCGGAGCAATTGAATTGCAAAACTCTTGCGGCCGTTTTAGATCAAAGGCTTTCCTCCGGCGCGAGCGGCCGCAAGAGATAGCAAGGCACCGGCCGCAAGCCTGCCGGAATCCCCGGCCGTAAGGGAATAGAATAGCAGAATAGCTTGCGGCCGGTCCTTGCGGCCCCGCAACGGCTGCGGCCGATAATAGAATGAGGCCCCAAGAAAGCAGGCAGGAACAAAGAAAACTGCTCCTGAAAAACGTAAACACCCATCTTATACATGTTGCCTTTATCAAATTATCATGGATGCCTCCATTGACCACATAAATAAGCAGAACCTATTAAAATATTACAGTCGTGTTTTCTCAAAAATATTTTCAAACGTATGGCTTAAATGCTAAAGTGTTAGGTGGGGATTAGAGTAAGAGTAAGATTTAGGCTGGAATTTAATGAAGGTTTAAGGCTAGAGTTAGTGGAGCTTTAAGGCTAGACATAGGGTTGTGATACTGCTATAGTTATGGTTGAATTAATTCTAAAGTTATTGTTACAGCTAGGGTTAGAGTTAGGATAAAGGCTAGAATTTGGGTTGGTTTATAACTGAAGTCATGCTTGGTTTAGTGGAAGAGATAGGGGTGGTTTACAACTAGAATTAGTGTTGGGATAGAGTTAGAGATTAGGTTGTGTTAAAGATAGCTGGGCTATAGACTAGTTTTAAGATATGGATAAGCCTAGGATTAGATAGAGAGTTTGCATTATGTTAAGTGTATGGTTGTGTTAAGACTAAAGTTGGGTTTGGATTCAAGACTAGAGTTAGAGGGGCGTTAGATATAGTACGGTATTTGTAAAGTGTTGGGTACAGAACAAGAATAGGCACAAGAAGTGTAAATTCTATTCACTACTTTATCTTTATATATATATATATATATATATATATATATATATATATATATATATAAAAATATTTTTTTTCTGTTCACTCGTTTAGTACCTGAGCAGTTCCAGTTGTCTCATCAAGCTCTGCTTCTCTTTCTGCATGTTCCTGGACACTTTAAACACATCCCTGCAAGGTGATAGAAGAAGAGGGTGTGAGTATTCTTTTATTGTCACATTTGTCCTTACAAAACAATACATTCTATGACAATCATTGACAGCACATATGTGCAAACATTTCCATGCTCACTCAGCTAATTATAATGAACATCTTCTGCCCTTCATTTTGATGCTATTTCATTGAGACTCACAAACCTAGGAATCTCAACATTTAATGGTTAGCTGTAGGATACAGACTACTGTTGATAGGATACCATTACCTTTTCCAACGATGCTCCTCATCCCGCTCCTGTTTGCGCAGTCCCTGCAAGTTTTCTTGGGCTCTCTCTAGTTCACTCTTGGACATCTCCAGTTGTTCTAGAAGTTCCTCGTTCAGTTGTCTAAGCCGGTCATTTTGAACCCTTGTCTCCAGTTGCTCACTGTTTACTGAATGTAATTGGAGCTCCAACTGTGGAAGGCCAGAAGAGGTTAGGACATGCTCTGCATACAAGGAAAGCCTAACTCTGAGATGGAGAAGAATTCAAACAGTCTTATAGGACGGCCTGAGATGTAAGGAAATGGGAGTAGTGAAATCTACACCCAACTGAGCATGGGCTTCTCCGAATAACACATGGATTGGAGAGATATCTCCCACTAATGGGAAACCTCTCTCCTTATTGAATATAACTCTAAAAAAATCTATTTAAAAACGTTGAGTCTGACCAATGGTATTATTAGGCAGGGAAAAGTCATAAAACTAGTTTTTGGTTAGAAAACAAAGATGCCTCTAGTGAACCTGGGAGACATCCATGATACTTTAGCGAAATGTGTGAGGTGTTTCCATTTCTGAAGAACTGGACTTGCATTTATTGACATAAACTGTCTGTTTCTGGACATGTGCCGGGAAAATAGGGGTAGGTTTTAGATCCAAAAAGATCCAGATTGATTTGATATATTATTCATGGAGGGAACCTAATAACTGGAGACAAGAATGAATGAACCAAGTAACCTAACCAGATAAGGTCCATGTGCCACCCTTCTAACCCGCTCCTCTGTGAGGTGATATGGAATCTGTTAACATCTTTATTCAGTTCTGCTAAAAGATTGCTGCTTTGAATAGCCACCTGACAACAAAACTAAATGACAGAGAAACCCAGAAGATAAGGATAACACCTCTCCTGCTACCGCCCAAGATGGAAGAACTCATAACCCAAGCAAAGTAACTTAGATACATGATTTTCGCTAATAATACTTTTATAATCCTATCTTATATGGTTGCCAATGTTGTTTGTTTGTTAAATAATTCCCCAAAATGTGAAGTTTTCCCAAGTGGTCCTTTAAGATACAGTGTATTTTGATGGCATATTAGGTCTTGGACAATACACATACAATATGTCCTTCTGGCCACAGGGTGGCACAGCGACACAGGACAAGTACATGACCACACAGCCTCGATCACTATGTGTTATGTTGCTTCGAGGAGAGTTGGGCCAGCAAATCAGGAACTGCAGGTGACTTGGAGCTGGCACTGGAGAAGTTTACCCTCACAATAATGACTTGAGATAAGGAGATGGTATACATATGTACAAAGTTCAGGCTGGCACACAAATGGGATTTTATGTGGTCACTGGGATTTCCTACACACTGCAGGGTGTGTTCTTATCACCAGCACAGACCACAGCTGTTCAACTATAGCTCATAAGAACTAAGGACTATAAAATCTTTATGTGTATGCTGTGCTGGGAGGTGTTAGGTATGTGTATTTAATAAGCAGGGCCGCCATTAGAAGTCTTGGGCCCAGTACAAAATGTAATAGCCAGCCTCCCCCACCACCACCTGATGCACACCCAATTCCCATAGTCAGCTTTTAACTTCTCATGTAGTGGTAAAATATCGTATTTTTTTATTGTATTACATTAATATATAAACATGGGCAAAGATATCTAATTCTTAGGAGTCCGGTATGTGAGTGCTAGGATCTTTGTTTCTTCTTCCCCTGGTGACAGGCATCTTAGAATCACATATATAGTTGTGAGCGTACGGGCCGTTGCTCACGCTTGCGGGCTCGCACAGCGAGCCGCGGGCCTCGCGTAACGAGGGCACTGGGCGAGGGCCTCAGTTGCTGGCATGGAGCGCCTTCGGTCGCAACGGAAGTTCTCGGACGCAACTCGCGAACATTACAAAATTAAAACACAATACATACACACAGCACATACATAAAAACCTTACCTACAGCAAGAGGGAGCACCCAGGACCTCAAAAGTGCAACTTACACCTTCATTTCACTCAAAATAAAAGAGATGCACAATAAAAACTTTAATAAGCGAGAGAAAAAATGGCCGCCGAACAAAACGAAAACGAGGCTACACACGCAAACACCATACAAGACACGTTACCACACATTACGACCTCGCAAACATCGGACGCAACACGCCGACATACAAACATTTCAAACACAATAAATACACACAACATACACATAAAAAAATTACCTACAGCAAGAGCAACCATCCAGCACCTCAAAAAACCAAGTTACACCTTCATTTCAATAAAAATAAAATACTTTACACACTAATGAAATCGCTAAGCGAGAGAAAAAATGGCCGACGAAAAAAACCAAAACGAGGCTACAGCACTCTCAACACGTAAAACACCACAACACACTCACAAAACAACACACGAAACTCAAAAAACACCACGAAGCACCGACGGATAATCCGCAAAGACGCATAACACAGATAACCCGCCATTTGACGCCAATGCGGAAGTACACCACTACGCTAACGGTTTCGTCTTGCGCACGCACACTGTTACACTGCACACATTCATCACGCTTACACAGCAGCTCCACACCACTAATGCTGCAGCAACATGAAAACAGATTGTCAGCTCTTCAACACAATGCTTCAAAATAGGTAAAGTATATTCATTTATTAATATATTATATATTTTAGTATTACACACCAAACAGCATTAGCTACCTTACGATTTGATTGCCGTCATTTTTTGACGGGCAATTCGCTAGTATAATATAAGTGCCTGCCAGCATAGAACATTCCAGGATGGGCTTCAATGAAGTCCCCCCTCTCCCACCATCCAAAGACATTTTAGTAAGTGTTCAGAGATCTGGGACAAGATGTTGGGCAGTATGCATCATGCAGATAGGGATATTTTTTGGCAATATGAAGGGTTCAACAGAGAGGATGTGTAGAAACCAGGAATTATGATAAAGGTGGGTTATTCATGGTACTGTAAATAGGATTTTATGGGGAGTGTTCGAGGTCTTGGAAATAGGATTTTATGCGGAGCTACAGGGTTGGGCAAAGAGCATGGGAGGTAGTCAAGGAACAATTATAGATAAGCGTAAGTGCCAATGACCAGATAAACAGAGCTCAATACACACATATAGATCCAATAAATCAAGTGTTCACTTCACAATCAAAATGAGGAAAACAATCCAGTTCCACAACATAAATCCATATTTGAGGTTCATGATGTGATGGAATGGAACAAAAAATCCCTAGAAAACACTAAGTCCAAAACAATAGGCATTGTCAATACAATATACACAACCCCTATCAAAAGGGTGTATAAAAACGCCAGGTATGTTTTACATTATGGCAGTATACAGTGTAAGTTCGCAGTATGGATGGCGCCTTTCAGAAGTCCACTGCATGAATTCCCTAAACAAAAAGTATTATTTGATATATAAAGAGATATTTTAAATCCATATTGGCACCCTGAAAAAGTTGGTGACTTTATTATACACGTTAGAAGATGTATATATTGGACGCGCTGTAGCCTTCATGCGTAATCATTATTTGAGATCTAGAGATCTTCTGTTACATTACATCGCATCATGAGTCTTAAGTGTGAGTTTATATTTCACGTATGTGGTGGATGATCATGAAAGTAGTATTTTTTATTGTCTATTATTAATAATTATTATTATATTACACCATTGAGCTAATTGATCTACAAGAAAAAAATGTTTGGAGAGTGTGCAGGTTTCA
Source organism: Discoglossus pictus (assembly GCA_027410445.1). Classification (NCBI taxonomy): domain Eukaryota; kingdom Metazoa; phylum Chordata; class Amphibia; order Anura; family Alytidae; genus Discoglossus; species Discoglossus pictus. The sequence continues at coordinate 30,656,191 of CM050175.1, forward strand.
GGAAATAGAAGGCAAGTGCAAGTAAAGGGAGGAGGAGAACTGGGGAGTGCAAGTAAGATGAAGATGGGGGAGTGCAAGGAAAGCAAGGAAGACTGGGGAGTACAGATAAAAGGAGGAGGATGTTTATTTCAACACATTCATATTCACCTTTCATTTTGTTACTGTGGGTCCTGGTCAAGTCATATAGTATGAGGTGTGTATATTTACCCAGGAAAGACATGCGTATGTTTGTGGGGTTACCACAGCAGCAAAGCCATCAGTGTGTTGCAGATATGTTTGTGAGTAAACAGGGGATCAGCAACCAAAGGTATGGAGACCCACACCTGAGAAAGGCTATGTTTGACCTATCAACACACTCTAGAGTTACCATCAGAGAGGTTTACATAGGGACATACTGGGCTTCTGGGTCTGCGTAATTAATATAAAACACAGTTAGAGTTAGAAGTACTCAAAATTAATTATTCTCTTAGTCAGTATCCAGCTAACATTCACTTTAACGCACTATGTTTAGTATATGGTGCTATAAAGTATTGTGAAAAAGTATCAAGAATTTACAAAAAAAAATCACACATAGATAAAATAAAATGATTACACAGATAGACTGCATTGGTTTCCCCCAATTGTTTGTGTCACTATTTATATTGGTAATTGGTTGTAATTAAACATAAATAAATTAGTTTTATTTAGTTAGTGGCAATGAATGATTCCAATTTAGGCAGAAATTAATATTCAAGATCCTCTCACATTTTTTCTTATCCAAAGTGATTAATTAACTTTTACAGTTGGTCCTGGGTAGCATGACGAGCATGCCCAGTTGATATAACTAAGAATTATGGCAGGATATTTAATTGTTAGGAACCCAGGGCCTCATTCAATTGCGATTTGGCCAATGAAATAGGGCTCTATATAAGCACATAGCATTTTTTTTACAGAAGTTTTTAGTGAACTTCTATCCAAAAGCAAGGTCTTCACTAACTAAAAACTTCTGTAAAAAAACATATGCTATGTGCTTATTTAGAGCCCTATTAAAAAAAAGACATATGTACACTGCACCCACACTTCAACTTGTAGGATTGACAGGCTCTGCAGGGTCAGTTCTATCTCATTAACCTGTCTACCAGCAGAAAGGCTAATCTACAAGAATGAGGCAGTTTTAAATGACTGAGAAAAGGTGAGAGATTAGTGTAATAACCAGAAGGTCCCCAACTGGACTGTTGGGGTTAATCAGTTAATATATGTGTGTTTAGAATGTGATAGTGACTTGCTTAATAGTTATATCATGGGTGTAATGTGTACATATAGTTATATCATGGATGTAATATGTGCATATAGTACTGTCATAGTATAAAGTTTAAATAATGTATCTGTGTTAGAAGTAGGCCC
>CM050175.1:30662573-30760073 GCA_027410445.1 Discoglossus pictus
TATGCAAGCAAGAATAAAGTTGCAATCTGTTTTACAATAAGCAACGGTGCATGTGTTATTTGTATATCCTAATTAAAGGGATCTGATTGTGCCTGCCGCTTCAGGAATTATTTCCTGATCTGAATTGAATTGCTGGGTGCTGAGATTGAACACAAATGCACGACCTAGAAGGAGAAAATAGAGGTGTATGTGTCCCCTCTAATCTGGATCGTAACACCATTGTGACTCCATATGATCATTTGTGGTTCAGTGTGCTTGATAAATGTGTGGGATGGTATCTGATACCTATCCCACACATGATAACACAGGAGTAAATGCTATTTTGCAACTACAAATAAGCACACTGTGTTACCAGTTAGCACATCAAAGCATTACATTAGCATTACAGAGCTGCTATTTAGCCTAATAATGCAGGGCAAACAATGCTGAATATCTTGATCATAATTAAGCATAATTGGTTTAATCAGCATAGCTACTCCCTGATGTCTGAGCATTCTCAATCTTTTCCTTTGCAAATGGCTTACCCTGAAGACAATAGATACAGTTTCCAATGGGATAATCATCAATTATGGAAAATAATATTTCCATTAATAACAGTTATCAGACTGACTTTATTCGAAATGACAGGTAAAAATGCAAGCTTCAACTTCATTGTTGGAAAATTCTGTTTTTTTAAATCAAATTCAGCTAATAAAGTAGTAATTACCTAAATTATACCATATTTGGAACCTCCACTGTTCACATTAACTCACCTTTTCAGAGCCTGTTCTAAACTCTCCTTCTCATGATGCACATCACGGATATATGAGGACACTCGATACAGAAATTCCTCAAAAGTTGATAACAGCTCTGGGCGATCCTTGCGTAGGCGGTTCCACAAATCTCGGATCTCGCTGTGTCTGAAGATTGAAAGAAGGAACATTTGTGAAGAAAGCAAGAGTTATGTTTTGCTAATTTCTTCCAATTTGTTATGTCTCAAATTAAAAATATTATTTATGAGAAATATAAAGAAAACAACATAGAAAGAGACTTTTAGAAGGGAAGAAGAATACTAGAAGGAGAGAACAAAATGCATCATTCCAGAGATCACACTTACTCTTGGAATACTCTGGCGGCTCCCAGTTGCTCCATGGTGGCATAGAACATCATTTCCTCTGCATCATCTTCATCATCTGGTCCATCTGACCAGCCAGACTCAAAAGTCTCCTCCATTACAGAATGTTCTCCTCCCTCCCCAGTTGGAAGACTCACACCTAATAACTTACCTAATTTGGGATGAGAAATAAATGTATTAAACCTCTCACTGCTAATGTGCCTTATCACTTTTATTTGTGCCCTACTTTATGTAACTAGGAAAATGCTCTTGTGTACAAATCTATAGCATGGCCATATCTGAATCTGGCAAAACAGAATGGTTTATCCACCCAATAATTTATTTCTTCACCAACTAATCAGTCTTGGTATGTTTTTTGGGGGCTATTGTTATTAATAAATAAGACTTGTAGTAATTAAAACTTAGTACTGTGCATTCCATTGGAATGCAAGAAGATCCAATCAACCAATAGATCAGGACATCAAGTCAAACTGTTCACTGGAAAGTATGACCATGAGGCTAAAGCTCAACAATTTTGGCCATAGATAAGAAGATAAAATCATCTAAATTTATAGTAAATTACATTTCCTAGAAGCGCATTATACTAATTGTGTTGATACAAAAAAAAAAAAAAAAGTAAAAGTCAGACACGACTGAATAACTAAACAACAACAACAAGTATATATTCCATATCTGAAAGAAATTGATGCTTGAGTCATTGTGAAGAATATTAGAACACAGAGATGGCCAACTCATGATTAGATAAATATGGTCACATTAAGGCCACAAGGTCAGATTATGATCACATCAATGTGTCTTACCGAGTCCCATACTGAACTCCACAGGTGTGAGGTAACCATTATTGCTCTGGTCCAAGCTGTCAAACACAGCCTCTAGTTGTTCTGGGGTGAGAGGGAGCTCATTCTGTAACCGCTGGAAGAGAGAGTGGCCTGAATATTAGACATGACATGCTCAGAGACTGTCCGAAGAGGGGTAGAGCAAGAAGCACATAATAAATACTTTCTCCTCTCTTCAGACTCTATTTACATTTCTCAGTTGTGTATATAGACAAAAAGAAAAGGGAGCAAGTGCGAATATTGTTTTAATTAATAATTACAAATAAACATAAAAGCATTAAAAAAATCACTGCAGTAAACGTTTGTTGCATCCAAAGTCAGTTTGGGCACCTGAAGAAACGGCTTGAGGTCCAAGAAACGCATTGCCAAATATTCCCTCTTACTGGTGGTTAAGAGTTCACCATAACTTATTTTAGGACTGTGCCAGTAGCTATTCGGAACATCAAGTAGAGGCTATTGAGGAGTGACAATTCTGGTTCTCGCCATTTAAGGCAGCGTTTAGTGCCCAATGTTGATCATGACAGTGTATCCTAAACTATTGGGTCCACCAGTGGACAGCACTTTCACACAACTAGTGTCTTGCTATTATCCTTGATATGATCTTATCTTTTATCAATGTGCCCAAATCCATCTTATTCAATTACTCTTCTCATCCAATATCTCATTTTGTTTGCTACCCTTATTAATGTCTTTACTGCTGTCTTTTTTAGCTTCCTTGTATTTATTTTCCTTACAAATTCTCATTCTCTTATTCTTCTCTGTTAATTCTCCTACTACAGATTCCTTTAGTTTTTTTGTTATTGAGTTCTCACACTTTTATCTTCCTTTGGATCTTTCTCATTCTCTTTTTGTCTTAGCTCTATTTCTCATTCACTTATTTATTTAGTTCTTCCTTTCATCCATTCATATTTTCATCCTCTCTCTCTCATTCATTTTCCTTTAACTCGCTCTCATTCTCTTATACCCATTCTTCTCTTTCTCTAGACCTTCCTCATATTCACCTATTCTCCTCTTTCTCTAGTTCATTCACTCGTTCTTTAGTTTTCTTATTCACTCACTTGCTCTTTTTTTAGTTCTTGCTCTTCTATTTCTTAAGGTACTCTCATTCATTCCTCATACACTTACTTTCTTAATTCTGTCTCTTATCCAGTAACTCTGCTCTTTTTGAAGTTCTTGTGTCACCTACTCTTCTTTCTTTACTTAATCCTTGTTTACCTATGTTACTTTCTCTCATTCAATGACTCTTCTCATCTTTTAGATCTCCCATTCATTCACACTTGTATTTCTTTATGACAGTCTCATTCACCCACCAATACCTTTAGCCATCTCAATCTATTTCTATGTAGCTCTGAGCCAGCTAATTCCCAGTCTACGTACGCCATAACTGGTACCATTGTACAAGACCAATGATAGTTTGGTTACCTGAAGATCTCTCTTGGTGATTAACCCTTTCTCCTCTTTATCACACAGCTGGAATAGTTCATGAGCTTTCCCAATCATTTCCTGAGACTCTGTGACCAAAGAGGATGGAGAGGTCAAGGAGCTGGTCCTATGCCCCCTGCTTCCCCTCTGAGGGGGTGAGCACCTCCTTGGAGACCCCCTACGCTCCATGTCCCAGGTGGGAGGGCTGGGGGTTGTCACAGGGATGGGTCACGATGTCTCTGAAAGGAACATAGAGATTTGTTACAAAATATAAAGTAATATAAGAACAATGTTTTATATAAAAGGAACACAAAATCAAACATCTCGTGCATTTGAGGGACCATGTTTAAACAATACAAAGTCTCTTTCTGCAGAAAACACATCAGATCTCTAGATTAGAAAGCTCATCTTCTAGTGGTACCGATCAGGCTACAGTGGGTATCATTTGCTCCTATTCATGAGCTTTCCTGTTAAAGATTCCAAGGTGAGAGGCACCATTGGCACGTGACCATAAACTGCTTTGAATTAATAGCTTGTGTTATGATTTTTTAAAAAGCATTTATTTAAAGTCTCATATATACCATGCATACCATGCTCTTTTGAAGAATTAGATTTTATATATATAAAGTGAGCGAAAGGTGTACTGAGGTGAGGGCTGGTGATTATTTAAGCGTGGGAGAACACAGTATATATATATATATATATATATATATATATATATATATATATATTTATATTTATATTTAGGGTCAAAGATATTTCTCCACCATATGTTATGTTTCTACGTTCCTTTGAACAGCTATTATTGCATTAACTGAGATATACAAAGAAAACATTTCTCAGCACTGTCTAAACACAGACACAGAAAGTAAGAATAGAATGAAAGGACTGGACATCTGCAGACAATCACATGCACCAACTGGTGCAGAGCAGACCGCACTGAAGCGTGCAACACGTCCTCCCTGACACCTGCAGTAGTGTATAATGTAGTTGCTGCCAAGCCCAAAAGCCAAGAAACAAAAAAGCACTGTGTTGTTATTTCACTTGTCCTGTACACATTTTTATCTCATTATCTCATCTGCTAGGTGATTCTAGATCTATCATTTCCTATATTACAGCAGGACATTACGAATAAATGTTGGCCAGGTACTTCTAGGAGGTTCCACACTGGCCCCACTACTACTAGCTGATGTAGCAATTTATCATTGAAACACCCAATGAGGGGAGAAAACGCTTTGAAAATTCAAAAAGCAACACCCCTCACTTTCTAAAATGTCAATGTATAATGATACTTACTGGGGGGGGCTAATTCAACTCTACCCCCCATGACAAGAAAAAGGGGCAGATCTAGCACCGGCACCCATGTGGATTGGTAGATGCCGGATAAATGTATTGTTGCTTGAGAGTTACTTTTAAAAGATGCCTAGATTAGCTGCACATAGGATGCTCTGCTAAGAATATCTGTCAGTGATGGCTGTTCTAGCAGCAGCAGCTTTCACTCCTCAATTACACACAGATATGTTCGTCTGGAAGGTGCTGAACCAGTTGAATGTAACGCCAACACTGCCCTGGCTCAGTCACTCATGCCTGACTGCTTCCAGGTAAAACTGAATTGCAGAGACATACAGTGGATGACATCTAGGTGCCTATTAGCAGTTTGTGGCATGACAACCTGGCTCTTGGCATTTGTGAATTAAATTTTTTATTTATTCTTTTTTTTTCTGGTTGCTTGAGTTCTGGTTAACTGAGAGTCTACTGTATATAAATAATGTATGACTTTATTCCAACTTATTTTGCATGTATAATATAAATTATTGGTCAAAACTTTCATGGGAAAGACATACTCCTCTAGTGGCCAAATGTGGTAATGCATGATTAAGTTTAATTTTGCTATTTTGTATGTCCCCTATTCATTTATCTGTGTTATATGTTGGTAAAGTGTGTTTCTCTGAGATTTCCTGCCCTAGTTTCTTTTTACTGTGAGACAGCAATATCTTCTTCCTCCATGAAACTCGCCTTTCCAAAAGCTGGTATTTACCCAGAGCCAAAAGTATATGGTCACCCCCTAGCCACTGAAAGTCAGGGAAGTAAGAGAGAGAGAGTCTAACGTGTCCCTTTCATCTTGCCGCCAGCATCAAGCTCCTTGGTAACCAAGCTTCACATTACAATGAGATCTTGTGGTTCTGTTTGAAAGACTTCAGTGGCCTCAGCCTAGGAAACTGTAGCCAAAGTGCAGATAAGATTACAGAGCGTGCTGGATCAGAAGAGTCCTCCTAATGTGGATTAGACTCAAAAAAACAAGAGACCTGTTAGCTCTCTGGGTCATTTATATTTTAATTTAGTAGGAAGTACAGTACTTATCAACATGTTACTAAGTTTTCTAAATGTAAATCAGTTTATTAAAAATATTTTTCAATGTGTATCAGGCAATCTAAAAGTCACATATCTCAATTTTAAAGGACCACTGCAGTTTAGAAAAAAATCACATATTTGTGACGTACGTAACAAATTAACAATATTAGCAGCTATGTAAATGATTTTTTCCCAGGAAATCTTAATTTTTCAGCCCACTCTGCTACTGTCTATAGTCTGTTACCCTTCCTGCACAAACAGCGGGTACAGAGCCAATAAAGCAAAATGTGAAGTTTAGAGTGCCTGTTTCTGAACAAATGTGTGGGGAGAGGTGGGTGTCAAATGTTAAAATATTAAATCACTCACCAATGAGATAGCAAAGCCCAAAAAACTTTAAATAAAGTTTATGCAGCTTAATTTACACCAATAAATTTGTAGTATGCATTTAGTGACCATGTTTGCTAATACATTTTTATTTTATAGAATCTTTTATGTTTTAATAAATAATTAACTAATACACTACAACTGGCCCATTTGTCCGTTTTGTTGGTACACCGTTGTATAGCCACATATGCAATATATGTTCTACGTGTAAAGGTTATGAAAAGGTTCCACGTTGCTCTGATGTAAACACACAATGATACTCAGGTATTTGTCTATACATTGACTGGAACACAATGAGGAATCATTTCTCAACACTTTCTAAACAATGATGTGGAAAAAAAAATACAATGGTAGAGTCCGGACCTCGTGCAACAAGCATCCAATCACACGCACCAACTGGTGTGCAATGGAAAGCACCCAATCATTCAGCACTCTATTGTTGGGAAAGATAGATTTTGGTTGCTGTGGCAGGCCAAGCCCAAGCCCAATAGCCAAGGAACGGAAATCATTGTGAAGACAAAGGGCCACTTCAGTGGTTATACAATAAGGTTTCATTAATGTATTTATTTACTGATTAACAATACAACTGGTATTTGAAGAAAAAAATATATTGTTTTTAAAATGTCCTTTTCTAGCAGACCTTTTTCTAATCCTAACAACTTGACCTATGATGTCAGAAACACCACTTAGAACATGGTTCCCAACCCTCTCCTCAAGACCCACCAGACAGGCCATGATTTAGGTTCACTGTGTGAATAAACAGGTGTAGCAATTTGAGGCACCACAGCCTCAATGAATACTAGTTGCCTCACCTTTGTTCACAAAGGGCCTCATTCAACTGCCCGCTAGTGGGGGAGAGCATTTGCCTATTCAATTGCCTCCTACTTACAGGCTCTTATTGGGTTACTTGCTGCGCGCTACTTTCCATTGTGATCCATCAAATCACAGCTTACTTCCCTCAAAGTATCTGATCTTTTACGGCGGCAAGAGTTGGGGCGGCAAAAATCATAGATCACTATTCAATTTTCGCTGATTACCCCTTCTGTCAAGCTCATAAATGGCAAAAAGCCAACCTCAGCTTACTGATACCATGGGGGTGCCACAAGGGCTTGGAAAGCCCTTACGTATCCTCCCCACTGCTCCCAAATCAAACCCACATGATGCGGGGGTCCTAATCGGGACCCACGCAGGGTTCCCACATTAATGCCATGTTGCAGGGGTCCCAATCGGGACCCCTGCATCATGGGGTTGATGTGGGGACCCTGCAGCAGGGTTGCCAACTGTATATATCCAAGTCCTATGGGCTTGGAGGATGGAAACATTGATGTCATGATGATGATCTCTGTTTCCATTGGCTGTTTCGATAGGTGGCATTACAGGCTTCATGTTCAGGCCCGTAGATGCTACTTCCGACGGCAGGGTTTGCGATTATCGGGAAGGGGGACTAACTTGCAACCGCGGCCAATTGAATAGGAACATAAAAGTAAAGCTACTCAAGCATGCAGCTCAAAAGTAGGAAATTGAGAATCTACTTGCAAGTAACAGCCCCGAATTGAATGAGGCCCACAGTGTCCTAAATCATGGCCTGTCTGGTGGATCTTGAGGAGGGGTTTGGGAACCACTGGCTTAGAGATTGATGGCAAGCAGTCAACAGGAAAAGGCTACTTTGCTAAACTTATAGGGAGGGACATTGTCTTGGCAAGACAGGCTAAACAGACCAGAGCAGCAACAATAATATCTCCTGCAAAAGTATCATCTTTATTCTTATCTGTATAATAAACATTTTTTTATAAAAATATAAAATATGTTGTTTAGATCCTGGATACTAAAAATAAAAAGTCATAATATATTTTAACTAGAAATGAATGTTACTTTCCCCTCCTCCCCTACCCTCCTTACCCTCCTTATTCCCTGTATTCATTTTTCATTATTTGTACAACGGGATCAAAAACAGAGTACTTTTGAATATGTACCGTTTCGCTTGAATTTTATAGTTTTTTTTAATTTTACTTTACTAAATTTGAAAAAATAAACAATGAACATAAAGCAATAAAAAATCACCAAAAACATTCATATCATGAACCTAGAAGTCACTGCCCCTTAGACCCTCACGTATTGATTCTCTCAGGTAGATTATAAATTAGTCCCTGACATTTTGATAAACAGGTTTACTGACTCCCACGGGAATAAAGGAAGAACTATTAACTAGCTGTAGATAAGAATGAGCAGAGAGGGATCATGGGAAACCTCTAGAATTAGTAAAACATGCAGCGGGCAAGATTTACTAAGGTGACTGGCTTGGAGTGAAGTCTTCAGTTCCTGTGGGGTGACCTCTCCAAGTGTTCCTCATGGATTGTCACTTCAGTGTTCCTCAAGGATTGTCACTTCAGTGTTCCTCAAGGATTGTCACTTCAGTGTTCCTCAAGGATTGTCACCTCAGTGACCCTAGCTAGTATAAATATTACCAATGTAACCACATTTCCAGTATCATTTAAAAACCATTACAAGCATTTCTGCCAAAACACCTGTCTTATTGTTTTTTTCTGTATACAAACAGAGCAAAAAAACAGTCACATTTTATTGCTCACTCCACTTGTAATATATTCACTGGTAAAGGTGGAGCAGGCCGTTTTCGCTTACATTTTTTCTGCAAATTGTAAAATAATTTAAATAATATTATATTTTTATTTTTCAATGACTTTTTGCAGCTGATAAGCAAATACAAAAGAAGTGACCATTACCTAAATAAATAGAGCGTGTAAAGCATACGTTACCTTTTCCAGCAGCAAAGGGGTTACCTCCTAAACTGTTTCCTGCAAGCCCTTTGCTGTGTCACCCAGTGTCACTATATGTATTTGGACAAGTAAAGATCTGCAAACAAACTGTTGGAAAGTTTTTCTGTGTTTTGCAACACGTGGTTTGTTTGCGATTGCATACATTTTTTTTAAACTTCAAAATAAGGATTAAGCGAAGCTTGCAAGCATAAATCAATTTAAGCTTGTAATGATAATTTTTTTAAGATTAATTAAAAAACATGAAGTACTTACATGTATGACATATACATGATAAAATTACACATTTTAAATTATACTATATTTGGATTTTTTGCTACGTATGTTTCCAGTGCTGTAAATGAGTGAGTGAAAAAAAATTCACCAAAAAACAGCTTTTTTGGCTATTGGAAAAAAGTTAATCGGCATGGCTAGAACATTACGCAACAACTTACAGCTGGGTCAATATTGGTGCACATGGCATTTTACGTAGGACAGGCGCGCAAGATGTTTGTGTGTTCATAAAAGTTTAAGTTAGATCAACATGGGTGTATATGTGCACATTAAAACTTAGTGGCTCCATAAACTAAAATAAATGAGAATTTGATATCAAGAACCAAGTTAATCCATCCATTAAATATTGCGTCTGATAATAAAGCTTAAAAAAATGCCCATATTATATGAAGATAACAAAAGTTGGATGGCTGCCTTATGTTTGGATGTCTGAGTGCTAATATATATGTAAGGTACTTGCAAGGAGTGTATTAACAAACAATGGGAGAATTTACTATGTACTCTCTCACTTGAGATGAGAGAAGCTGAGATAATGCGACAACGCCAGTTTTTCTGAATAGAAATTAATACATAGTAAATGGAAATATAAGTTTAGAAGCACTAGTAGATTGTGTCATTTTGCACAGGGCTTGTCTTGGTGGCAGAAAATTCAACTTATTGGCTAGGGCACCAGGCTTGGGATCACCAACTTGCCCCTAAGACCATCCCTGGCCATAATTAGCTGAGTAAGGAAGTCTATTGTGTCCTTATAATTCCCGACGCGAAACATATCCCAAATTAAAAATATCATATGTATATCTCTTGCTCTCTACCAATTTAAATCTAGTTCTAGAGCAGTACTAGAGTAGTGTTTACCATATTTATTGCTTAATACAATACTTAAAAGGATATTGGTGGTCCACCTGATTACTGCCGAGGATGTTTGGGGACCACCTAATAATTTGTCTGCAGTTTTCTGCAGAGAATATAAATCAATGCTATTTGGGCTACACTATTATTTCATAAATGGAGACTGATCTAGAAAGTGGATCTTACTCCATATGCTTTGTGGACCTTACTTACAACCCTCCTAAATTCCCCCAACGTGTAAAACCATAGCTCGTAATGTAGCCACATTAACAATCTAGTATGTAGGCACTTTTGTATAGTTTTCCTAATTTTGTTTCATAACCGTTTAAATAGGAATAACATTATGGAGACAGTCTTGAGTTGGGAAGAAGAATCCAATAACATGTATGCATGTAGAGAATACACTTTGGTGGCTTTTTCTCCCCAACTTATGTTATTTCTAGTTAAATGTTTAAGAAAGAAATGACAGCGCAGTATACAGTCTTATAGTTGTTGTAATTGGGATCCAATTGGAAATAATTAAACATTATCACTAGGTTAGAGGCAATGAAGTGCCCAAGGAACATACCTTCAAAGTTGATGAATATGTAACGCCAATACAAAATAAATAGGAGTCTGATATTTCAACAAATATGTACGTTTCTCAGTTCATTGGAAACGTGGTAATTTTCATCTAAACAAACCAATCCCAGGTATTTCATAGCAGAACAAACTGATACAACCTGTTTTCAGAACTGGTAAATGTTTAAAGGTACATTGAAAGTGAGAAATTAAACCCATATTGGATAGCATGATCAGGTAACATTATAATGGAATAGACCTGTGGTGTATTTCTGCCTAGTACTACAAGGCCTAGGCCTAGGGCAGCATATATATGTAGGTGTGTAGTAATCTTATGATTGGTGCAGTACTGTGAAAGAGTATTTGCACTGTTCTTGATTTCCTCTGTCCATTTGTCACATTCATTTTTTTTTCAGGCCTTTAGCCAAAAGCTAACATAAAGGGACCCTGAGTGAACAAATTATGTAGCTTATTACGTATTTCATGTATTTAATAAATAAAGTTATTCAACACACAACGGCGGTGCTCAATTTAAACCTCACTTGTTTTGACCATTACAAAAAGGCCTTGACAAATCCCGGGAGCAAGGGAGCCATGGCTCCTAAACATTTGCTGCCGGCTCCTAACTTTATTATTATTATTATTATTATTATGCTTAATCCATACCCCGGCTTCTAAAAATTATTTTGATGACTCTTAATTAAACTGTCTGGTTATTAAGCCTCAGATAAGTTTGTCAACCCCTGCCTTACAATCATAATTAAGTTGCCAGCCAGCACATTATGCTACGATTAATGGAAATTCCTGTAGAGATCAGGACAAGTTGTTATGCATCAGCAAGTCTAAGCCATTTATAAGGCTCTGGGACTCCATTGTTTTTTTATTATTTCTGGTATTACCATGTCTGTGTTTCAGATAAAGAACAATAAACAAGACAAAAAAAAAAAAAAAACATCCAGCAAAGACAAGGTCAGACTCCCCACCAGTCCAAAGGCCATCACTCCTGCATCTGTCAGTGTCCAAGGCACCACCCCAAGTGACCTCCCATAAACATGTAAATGTGCACCATAATTTGATGCTAATTAGGAATCCCACATCTTTTCAATACAGCCAAGCTTTATTTTATATGGGGCATTCTGTGATAACATTCATTTTGACAATATAGATTTTTTTTTTTTTGCTAATGAGGTTCTAAAAAAGTTGAAGGGGGCCAGAGGATGAAATATAGAAAAAGCTTTGGGGTTGAACAGGGATCAAGATGATTGCTGAGAATCATTGGAGTACATATAAACAATACACATTTCTATTACTAAGATAATGTTCTGAGACATTTAAGTGGAAGCCCCTGCTCCTATCCCAGAAATATAAAGTATTGACTTTAGGGGGTGTGTAGTTATGCACATTGACTTTTTCTGTTATTTTGTCCTATTTGTTGTTTGCTTCACAATAATAAAAAAAAAAAAAATCTTCAAAGTTGTGGGCATGTTCTGTAAATTAAATGATGCAAATCCTCAAATAATCCATGTTAATTCCAGGTTGTGAGGGAAAAAAACACAAGAAAAAGTGAATACTTTTGCAAGGCACTATAGAAAACAAGTAACAAAAGTTAACGTTGTGTTAAAGAGAAATTGATAAGGGAACATGAAGAAGTCCAGAACCTCTCTTAGATAATAGGATAAGATTAAAATTAACAACATACCACTCCCCTCATGGGACCAGAAGCAGACTCCTTGCTTCAAGAAATGCAATCATAGCTCTCCACAAATATAAAAGACCCTCTCACACACAACTTCAACCAATGTCTTATGTATCCCTCTAAGAGGCTGCAGAGGCATACTTTTATTTTACTAGTTAAAAACTAGATGTATGACATTTTTCCTGCCTAAATATCCATTTAGTCAGACTTCACGGTTTCAAACATATATTTATTTTTTAAATTGTGCCTCGAAGACAAAGTGAGGAGATCTGGTTAGGGCAGATAGCATCCAAAGCTTCCTGACAGGGTTGATGGACCGAGTAATCCTTGGCCATACTGGAGCGCCCCAGAACGGACAGGGTTATGTCTTAGTCAAAGTCATTTTCACAATAAAAGCAAGTTAGTTTAAATGGTTCTAACTAATGTCCTGTAAATTCAATATTTGTTTACTGCTAGTACAGATAAGGCAGTCAGAAAATATTATTACAAATTGAAAATTATTAAAGAAACTGGCTATTATAAATATAAACATATTTGTTCTAGTCATTTTTCACTTTATTTAAACTTGAACGACAACAAATGTTATAGATCACATGAACTTTGACCATTTTATTTGACTCTGACACATTCTTAAAGGGACATCAAAGTCTTTAAATTATATTTTCTTGCTGAAAGCCTTTCTTTGCCGCTCTTTGTACATTTATTTTTAATGTTAATCAATGGTCAACTAACAAATAAATTTAACCTGAAAAGTGTTTCCCCCGGCCCTTCTACAGCTGTGTTATTTTTTTTTTCTAAACACAATTTGTCCAGTGTCATGTGCAAATAAAAAAAAATGGATTTCCAATAGCTCATTTATATAAATAACCTCTAAGGGCCTCATTCTATTATCGGCCGCAGCCGCTGCGGGGCCGCAAGGACCGGCCGCAAGCTTTCCGGCTATTCTATTCCCCTCTGGCCGGGGACTCCGGCAGGCTTGCGGCCGGCGCCTTGCTATCTCTTGCGGCCGATCGCGCCGGAGGAAAGCCTTTGATCTAAAACGGCCGCAAGGAAATCGGCCGTAAAAAAATCTTATTTGCTATTCTATTGCTCCGGGAAACCTCTCTGCAAGGCTAAAAACGAGCCGCAGCTTACTTGCAGCAAACAGGTCCCGCTAGCACCAATTAAGCACATAAAATAGCTCAAATAAAGCCATCCTGCACTTTGCGGAGTCTATAAAGTGATATTCGGTGTTAGCAAAAATAGCACATAATTACCCTATACTCAAATCCGTAAAATATATATTTTTTAATATACGTAAAATATACATGTAAAAAGTCCATAGGGCTTGGAGCACCTCAGACACGCCCACGCCGCAGCCGGAAAATAAACAGTTAATTTGAACTCGGGTTTGGGCTGATGTGCAAGCTTGAGAGTGGGTTACTTTTAATCCTCATGTCCCCCAATATGATCCCTAGCATTTACAGAGCTGTACAGTGCGGGCTTGAATTTATTTTTGCGTTTTTATATTTCAGACCTTACGGGCAGTTTCAAGATATGCGGCCGGCCGTAAGATGAGATCCTTGCGGGGCCGTATAATAGAATCGCGAGTTAACTGAACCCCCGCAAGGAATCGCAGCCTTACGGACGATTTACGGCCGGTAATAGAATGAGGCCCTAAGAATATAAATCAATGCTATTTAGGCTACACTATTATTTCATAAATGAAGACTGATCTAGAAGGTGGATCTTACTCCTTATTCTTTGTGGACCTTACTTAGTATGTGACGTCACAAAAAGATGCAAACCAAACCTAGCTACATAATATTTTTTTACCAAAGTAATCTGAATTCATAGCATGAATTTGATTTTCAAAAACCACCCTTGAATATAAGAAACTGACTTCAGATAATTAGTTGTTCTTGCTAAAAAATAAATTGTTAAAAACACTTGTCCAATAATAAAGCATATCAGTGCCTAAACATAAATATATATTTTTTTTTTTACATTTTTATTTATTACAAAGTTTACAAACATTAAAATCCAAGTATCAAAACATCAATATTTATACACAATCAAACAAACAGAAAAAAAAAAAGAAAAAAAAGAAAAGAGAGAAAAAAAAAGAAAAAAAAAACACAACAATATGGAACCGTAACTAAATTTAAACATTTCAGGATAGGTCATAAGGAAAGGAGTTGTTTTTCAGAATTTCAGTTCATATTGAAATTCAATTCTAGGGAGGAGAGGAGCAAAAGGTTTTCCTTTTCTCATAAACGGCTCATTATGTCTTCCAAAGAGAACATTTTAAGCTAGTTTTTTTCGACGGAGAATGTGAGTGTGTTGAGTACTCCAATTCTATTTGTTTATTTCTCTCTACAATGGTCACAAGTTCCATCCATGTCGGTAAGGATAATTTTTTCCATCTTCTGGCTATAAGCCACTTAGCTGCCATTAAAGTATTTATAATCACATTACTTTGTGTGTAATTAATTTTACTTGGAAAAATATGGAAAATATTTTTCCAACATAAATATAATTTAATAAATGACCCCTCTCCTCTGGCCTCTATTCTACTAAATAAATACTTCCCCTTGGTCTAGAAGCCCAACACTTCAAAGGTCTTGAAATGGCCGGAATCACAAGATATAAAATATATAAATATACTTAGATAACAATATAATTTCTCTACAAGATAGAACTCAACTCAAAACTCATGACTTGTTCAGATACAAACAAATGAGAAGTTTTGTCACTCAATCCAAAAAAAGAAAGCTGGACTTTTTCCATTAAATCCTTTCATAAAGTATACCTTCTACCTCGCTCACCAAAATAACTGGTTACTCAACTCTACACATTGCCGCAATCAGCAGAAAACGCTTTTCCTTCCATATATAGTTCAATGTGAAACAAATCTAGGAGATACCAATAAATATGGGAAATTCACAATTCTATCTGCTTATGTACATATTTCAAAGAAGAATCGTATAAGACTCATCATCGATTTTATTTTATACCATTAAAATTATAAAGGATGAGATGAAGCCTATTTACAGATATGGTGGTCCCACTCAAAAATTCAAACCTTTTGGGTTTCTATTAACTCCCTAATAACAATTTGTTTAGAAACTCCACCTAATCCATGGTTCTCCTTACTATCTCGTCCATGGGAACAATATACGAGAAGACAAAATGTTTTAGCTAACAGATTAACCTGCAAGAAGTTCCCTAACAGAATTATGGAAATCACCGCTAATTCCAAACTTAAACATTAATCTGGGAAAACATTGAGATGGAAAAATGATCAGCAAGGCACTTTAGTTTATTTTGAAACCAAATGGCTTACTTGGTTTACATATTTCAAAGAAAATATGTGGTATTGAAAAGGGACATGGAAACAAAATATTTTTCTATCACTTTTTTAAAAGAGCAAATTTTAAACATTACCTTTTTTTGCAAATATACAAGGGACTATTTTTGTTTCATGCATTTAAATGCTTTGAACATTACCAAAGTTGTATTTTACATGAAAAACAATATAATTTAAAACCGGTTTAAGCTTCAGTGAAACTAACAGGAAGTGCCCAGAGCATATGGATGTCTGTAGGTCTTGTTAGCAGACAAGAATGACTCGTACATCTATATTACTGCTCATTAGCTGATAGGGGCAAGCCTCTAGATAAGATAAAAGCCACAGTTGTACATTATTAACATGTAAAACTTGTTTAAACTTCATTGTAACTAACAAGAAATACACAGAGCATACTGTAATATGTAGATCTCATTTAGTTATAGTAATGCGGATTGGATGATACTGGCAAGCCCTACCGAGAAGTTAAATACAGCAATACCCTGTTTAGAGCTCCATATGCGCGAGGAGCACTATGTGAAAAGAGTGCTAAACTGGGCATTGTATTGCCATAGCGCTGTCACTGGCGAATCAGAGAGCTATGAGCGTGGATTTAAAGGGCTAAGCAGGATTTGGTGCTCAAAAACTGTGCTATCGTGAGGTTTAGCGCTAAGCGGGGAATTACATTGAAAAAGCGATATAGCATCAAGCGGGTTATAGCTGTATCAGTTTACTGTGCTCCAAGAGCATTTGTAAAAAAAGAAAACCAATATAACAGTTACAAACACCCTCTTTCTATTGCAAGGAAGAAAAAAATTCCATTTAAACCGCCATATATTCATTTATGGCAGGAGGCTGGAATAGCGCTTGAAGTGCAGCTCAAGAAAATGTTTATTTTCCATCAAGGTTGCTTCACCTAAGGCTTTAGATAATTATTTCCTCCAGGGCTTATCTCCTCTCAGGCAACCTGCTGGATGAGTTTTGCATCTGGTTTAGTGCTTATTTATGGACAGGATATTGACCACAAGCTAATGGGAGTATATAGATTTTTTGTTTCCAAAAGGGAAACAGATTATATTGATGTACGCAATCAAATGCATATATATATATATATATATATATATATATATATATATATATACATACGTACAGTACATAGAAACCACTTCAAATCATGTATATGCAAATATAAATGCCATCACATAAGCACACATTCAAATTTAAATAGATCCATGAGGAACTCCTATAGGAAGAAACGTGTCAGAGACCCCACGCCTCCTTCTTTTTCACTCTTATGTACTACTATTCTTGTAAGATATATATTTTTATGTTGCATATATATATTTATTTATATATATATATATATATATATATATATATATATATATAGATAGATAGATAGATAGATAGATATAGTAAATAAATAGTACATCTGTGTTCACATTTGAATGTCTAAAACAAGTTAAACAACCTGCTTCCATCTCAGAATTCCGAGAAAAACAGTTATTACACTGCATTAGATAAGATAGATAAGAGAGTTGTTCAATAAAAAAATGTATCACTATTTACTGCAATACTCTGATTATTCACTGGATTACTGGACACTAACGGCTACCTCACTCTATATAGTATCACATATAATAGTTGTCACACTGAGATTCGTCGTCACGCTTGCAACAAATCGCAGTTTGACAACTATGCATTGCGCAACAGGGCGCGCATGTGCATGCACATTGCGCATGCACATTGCTCAACGGGCCACGCAGGCGCACTGCGCAGCGTCGGCCCGCGCAGGGGCATTTCGCAGCAGCAGAACGCACAGGCGCATTGCACGCCGGAGACAGAGAGGAGGAGGAGGAAGACACAGAGGAGAGGGGGGAGAGACACAGGGCATGGAGAAGAGTGGGGAGAGACATAGGGCAGGGAGAGGAGGGGGGAAGAGACACAGGGGAGTGAGGAGGGAGAGACACAGGGATGGGAGAGGAGGGGGGTTGGACACACAGCGAAAGGGGGGGAGAGACACAGGGGAATGAGAGGGGGGAGAGACACAGAGGAGGGGGGAGAGACACATGGGAGTGAGAGGAGGGGGGAAGAGAGACACAAACGAGTGAGAGGAGGGGGCTGAGCCGGAGACACAGGGGAGTGAGAGGAGGGAGGGAAGAGACACAGGGGAGTGAGAGGAGGGGGGGAAGACACAAAGGAGTGAGGGGGAAGAGACACAGGGAAGGGAGACACACAGGGGTGGGAGAGGATGGGGGTGGACACACAGGGGAGGAGGGGAAGAGACACAGAGGAGGGGGCGAGAGACACAGGGATTGAGAGGAGGGGGGAAGAGACACAGGGGAGTGAGAGGAGGTGGGAGAGACACAAAGGAGTGAGAGGCACTGCGAACCACGAAGCCTGGGAGGGGGAGAGCCACGAAGCCTGGGAGTGAGGTTGCAAGCGGTTTTGAGCCATATTTGCCGTTTTCCGTCACTGGAAAATCGGCAAAGCAAGAAAAAAAATTGCGGACGAAAAACGTAAAAATTCGGAAACAGGATGGAAACGAGGCTCTGCAACGCCAGAAAATGCACAACGGCGTAAACAGTAACACTTACACTATGAATCTATGATTTCATCTTGATTCCATCTTGTCTGGTTTAATACTTTTCAGTTTGCTGGGGTATGTTTTTTTTATCTTCCACTATAGAGACGGTTGGGGAAGATGGAGAGGGGAGTGGATTTGTTATGTTACCAGATCCGGTTGAATTTGACACCGCCACCAATCCCCTGCACACTCTCAGAAGCAGGCAGCTAGCTTCAATAAATGCAAGCCCTGCTCCTAGAAAAATGTAAATGCCCCTCCCATATGCAAAAAAAAAATATGCAAACAATTATCACAGGTATCTGCAGTTACCAGCAGAGGTCTCACGGTTATTGTTTCTTTCTAGTTAAACACTAGCTTTAAGACTTTTTTGTTGGTTGAAGGACAAAGAAGGCTTCTCAAGACAGTATAGAAGTGGTATAATAACTGAGTGCTTTTACAATCCCTTAATTACCTGTCTTTTATGATCCTTGGCCGTTTATATACACATACAGGAGAGGACAATATCTGCAGGACTTGATTCGATCTCATCATTTCTAGGAACTGTATGTATATACTATTATTGTTCCTGCTGTGTGTACATGCTCTCAGGCTGGAGGTTTTGCATAGTCAGATTGTAATTTACCTACAGGTAGGAAGAGATGTGATTTCACTGAGGGCCTTTGCATTTATTTGGTTTATATTTGCATGATGGCAAATATTTGTAAAGCGCAGAGATTTACGGTGTACAGATATCCAACGCAGCTTGTTCATTAGATGATAGTGGATATGGAGATACTCAGTATCATCATACAGTGCACCATATTTATTATAAAGGGCCAAAAATATATAGAGATACTCAGTATCTTTATTTAGTGCAGCATATGTATTATCAGTGGACGGAAGGATATAGAGATACTCAGTATCATCATGGAGTGCAGTGTGTTTATTATCAAGGTTTATAAGTATTCTAGGGAATTGCCGGTCAAAATGACAGGAATAAAAGCCTCCTCACCTATGTCTCCCCCCCCCCCCTGTGTCTCCTATCACCCTCACCCATGACTCCTTTCCCCCCTCTCCCTTTCCCCCCCTCCCTGGTGTCCCATTTACACCCTCTCTCTCCGCTGTGTCTTCTTTCCCCCCTCTCCTGTACCTCCTTTCCCCCTCTCCCTTTCCCCCTTGCCCCTCCCCTGTGTCTCCTTTCAACCCTCTCTCCCTCTCCTGTTCCTCCTTCCCCCTCTCCCTTTCCCCATGTCTCCTTTACCCCTCTCCCCCCCTCTTGTCTCCTTTCCTATTCTACCTTTCCCCCCTCTCCCGCCCCTGTGTCTCCTTTCCCTTTCTCCCTCCCACGTGTCTCCTCCCCCCATCACGCTCTCCTGTACCTCCTTCCCCCTCTCCCTACCCCCTCTCCCTCCCCTGTGTAACCTTCCTCCCTCCAGTGTTTCCTCCCCCCCTCTCCCCTGTACCTTCTTTCCCCCTCACCCTTTCCTCTCTCCTTCCCCTGTGTCTCCTTTCCCCCCTCTCACTCCCCTGTACCTCCTTTCCCCCTCTCCCTCTCCTGTGTCTTCTTTCACCCCTCTCTCCCTCTCCTAGGCCACATTCCCCCTCTCCCTTTCCAATGTGTCTTTTTCCCCCCTCTTACTTCCCCCACTTGTGTCTCCTTCCACCTCTCCCTCCCCTGTGTCTCCTTCCCCCTCCTCTCCCACCATTGTCTCATTTCCCCTGTCTCCCTCCCCTGTGTCTCGTACCTGGATGGGACACTGCCAACAGCGCCGCACTTACCTCTTCTGCGGCTCCAGTCCTCGGGTAAATCCGGAGGACGTGAGCCGCAAAGGAGAATATGGAGTGCTGTGCTTCAGACAGGTACGTGCTTCAGCTACTAGCAGGGTCACATCTAGGTACTGGTGGTGGTGGTGGTGGGGGGGGGGGGGGGGGGGGCATGTGATGCGAGCCCTGCACAGGAACCAGTTAGTGAGGGTGATGAGAGCCCTAGGGGCCTCATTGCAGCCCCTACTGGCAGGAACTAGGTACTACTGGGGGTGAAGCGAGCCTCGTGGTCAACGTCTCGCCTCGCTTCGTGAGGTTCGCAAAGCGTGACCAACAGCCAATATATACACAACTATTAGAGGTGAGAGAGATACTCATCATCATTATATAGTGCAAAATGTTCATTTCCAATACAGGGAGTGTATAGAGATATTCAGCACTGTATATACAGCGCAGAATGTTTAATATATGGGGCAGGACATGCACAGGGATACTCAGCATCATTATACAGTGCAGCATGGTCATTATCAGGGCTGGAAGTGTATAGAGATACTCAGCATCATTATACAGTGCAGCATGATCATTATCAGGGACTGGAAGTGTATAGAGATACTCAGCATCATTATACAGCGCAGCATGGTCATTATCAGGGCTGGAAGTGTATAGAGATACTCAGCATCATTATACAGTGCAGCATGGTCATTATCAGGGGCTGGGAGTGTATAGAGATACTCAGCATCATTATACAGTGCAGCATGGTCATTATCAGGGACTGGAAGTGTATAGAGATACTCGGCATCATTATACAGTGCAGCATGATCATTATCAGGACTGGAAGTGTATAGAGATACTCAGCATCATTATACAGTGCAGCATGATCATTATCAGGGGCTGGGAGTGTATAGAGATACTCAGCATCATTATACAGTGCAGCATGATCATTATCAGGGGCTGGAAGTGTATAGAGATACTCAGCATCATTATACAGTGCAGCATGGTCATTATCAGGACTGGAAGTGTATAGAGATACTCAGCATCATTATACAGTGCAGCATGATCATTATCAGGGACTGGAAGTGTATAGAGATACTCAGCATCGTTATACAGTGCAGCATGATCATTATCAGGACTGGAAGTGTATCGAGATACTCAGCATCATTATACAGTGCAGCATGGTCATTATCAGGGGCTGGAAGTGTATAGAGATACTCTGCATCATTATACAGTGCAGCATGGTCATTATCAGGGCTGGAAGTGTATAGAGATACTCAGCATCATTATACAGTGCAGCATGGTCATTATCAGGGGCTGGGAGTGTATAGAGATACTCAGCATCATTATACAGTGCAGCATGGTCATTATCAGGGGCTGGAAGTGTATAGAGATACTCAGCATCATTATACAGTGCAGCATGATCATTATCAGGACTGGAAGTGTATAGAGATACTCAGCATCATTATACAGTGCAGCATGGTCATTATCAGGGCTGGAAGTGTATAGAGATACTCAGCATCATTATACAGTGCAGCATGGTCATTATCAGGGACTGGAAGTGCATAGAGATACTCAGTATCATTATACAGTGCAGCATGGTCATTATCAGGGGCTGGAAGTGTATAGAGATACTCAGCATCATTATACAGTGCAGCATGGTCATTATCAGGACTGGAAGTGTATAGAGATACTCAGCATCATTATACAGTGCAGCATGGTCATTATCAGGGACTGGAAGTGTATAGAGATACTCAGCATCATTATACAGTGCAGCATGGTCATTATCAGGACTGGAAGTGTATAGAGATACTCAGCATCATTATACAGTGCAGCATGATCATTATCAGGGCTGGAAGTGTATAGAGATACTCAGCATCATTATACAGTGCAGCATGGTCATTATCAGGGGCTGGGAGTGTAAAGAGATACTCAGCATCATTATACAGCGCAGCATGGTCATTATCAGGGCTGGAAGTGTATAGAGATACTCAGCATCATTATACAGTGCAGCATGGTCATTATCAGGGGCTGGGAGTGTATAGAGATACTCAGCATCATTATACAGTGCAGCATGGTCATTATCAGGGACTGGAAGTGTATAGAGATACTCGGCATCATTATACAGTGCAGCATGATCATTATCAGGACTGGAAGTGTATAGAGATACTCAGCATTATTATACAGTGCAGCATGATCATTATCAGGACTGGAAGTGTATCGAGATACTCAGCATCATTATACAGTGCAGCATGGTCATTATCAGGGGCTGGAAGTGTATAGAGATACTCTGCATCATTATACAGTGCAGCATGGTCATTATCAGGGCTGGAAGTGTATAGAGATACTCAGCATCATTATACAGTGCAGCATGGTCATTATCAGGGGCTGGGAGTGTATAGAGATACTCAGCATCATTATACAGTGCAGCATGGTCATTATCAGGGGCTGGAAGTGTATAGAGATACTCAGCATCATTATACAGTGCAGCATGATCATTATCAGGACTGGAAGTGTATAGAGATACTCAGCATCATTATACAGTGCAGCATGGTCATTATCAGGGCTGGAAGTGTATAGAGATACTCAGCATCATTATACAGTGCAGCATGGTCATTATCAGGGACTGGAAGTGCATAGAGATACTCAGTATCATTATACAGTACAGCATGGTCATTATCAGGACTGGAAGTGTATAGAGATACTCAGCATCATTATACAGTGCAGCATGGTCATTATCAGGGACTGGAAGTGTATAGAGATACTCAGCATCATTATACAGTGCAGCATGATCATTATCAGGGCTGGAAGTGTATAGAGATACTCAGCATCATTATACAGTGCAGCATGGTCATTATCAGGACTGGAAGTGTATAGAGATACTCAGCATCATTATACAGTGCAGCGTGGTCATTATCAGGGCTGGAAGTGTATAGAGATACTCAGCATCATTATACAGTGCAGCATGGTCATTATCAGGGACTGGAAGTGTATAGAGATACTCGGCATCATTATACAGTGCAGCATGATCATTATCAGGGGCTGGGAGTGTATAGAGATACTCAGCATTATTATACAGTGCAGCATGATCATTATCAGGGCTGGAAGTGTATAGAGATACTCAGCATCATTATACAGTGCAGCATGATCATTATCAGGACTGGAAGTGTATAGAGATACTCAGCATCATTATACAGTGCAGCATGGTCATTATCAGGGGCTGGAAGTGTATAGAGATACTCAGCATCATTATACAGTGCAGCATGATCATTATCAGGGACTGGAAGTGTATAGAGATACTCATCATCATTATACAGTGCAGCATGATCATTATCAGGGGCTGGGAGTGTATAGAGATACTCAGCATTATTATACAGTGCAGCATGATCATTATCAGGACTGGAAGTGTATAGAGATACTCAGCATCATTATACAGTGCAGCATGATCATTATCAGGACTGGAAGTGTATCGAGATACTCAGCATCATTATACAGTGCAGCATGATCATTATCAGGGCTGGAAGTGTATAGAGATACTCAGCATCATTATACAGTGCAGCATGGTCATTATCAGGGACTGGTAGTGTATAGAGATACTCAGCATCATTATACAGTGCAGCATGATCATTATCAGGGGCTGGAAGTGTATAGAGATACTCAGCATCATTATACAGTGCAGCATGGTCATTATCAGGTGCTGGAAGTGTATAGAGATACTCAGCATCATTATACAGTGCAGCATGGTCATTATCAGGACTGGAAGTGTATAGAGATACTCAGCATCATTATACAGTGCAGCATGATCATTATCAGGGGCTGGAAGTGTATAGAGATACTCATCATCATTATACAGTGCAGCATGATCATTATCAGGACTGGAAGTGTATAGAGATACTCAGCATCATTATACAGTGCAGCATGATCATTATCAGGGGCTGGGAGTGTATAGAGATACTCAGCATCATTATACAGTGCAGCATGATCATTATCAGGACTGGAAGTGTATAGAGATACTCAGCATCATTATACAGTGCAGCATGGTCATTATCAGGGGCTGGAAGTGTATAGAGATACTCATCATCATTATACAGTGCAGCATGGTCATTATCAGGGGCTGGAAGTGTATAGAGATACTCAGCATCATTATACAGTGCTGCATGGTCATTATCAGGGACTGGAAGTGTATAGAGATACTCAGCATCATTATACAGTGCAGCATGATCATTATCAGGGCTGGAAGTGTATAGAGATACTCAGCATTATTATACAGTGCAGCATGGTCATTATCAGGGCTTGAAGTGTATAGAGATACTCAGCATCATTATACAGTGCAGCATGATCATTATCAGGGCTGGAAGTGTATAGAGATACTCAGCATCATTATACAGTGCAGCATGATCATTATCAGGACTGGAAGTGTATCGAGATACTCAGCATCATTATACAGTGCAGCATGGTCATTATCAGGGGCTGGAAGTGTATAGAGATACTCAGCACCATTATACAGTGCAGCATGATCATTATCAGGGCTGGAAGTGTATAGAGATACTCAGCATCATTATACAGTGCAGCATGGTCATTATCAGGGCTGGAAGTGTATAGAGATACTCAGCATCATTATACAGTGCAGCATGGTCATTATCAGGGGCTGGAAGTGTATAGAGATACTCAGCATCATTATACAGTGCAGCATGGTCATTATCAGGGTTGGGAGTGTATAGAGATACTCAGCATCATTATACAGTGCAGCATGGTCATTATCAGGGTTGGGAGTGTATAGAGATACTCAGCATCATTATACAGCGCATCATGATCATTATCAGGACTGGAAGTGTATAGAGATACTCAGCATCATTATACAGTGCAGCATGGTCATTATCAGGGGCTGGAAGTGTATAGAGATACTCAGCATCATTATACAGTGCAGCATGGTCATTATCAGGGACTGGAAGTGTATAGAGATACTCAGCATCATTATACAGTGCAGCATGGTCATTATCAGGGATGGAAGCGTATAGAGATACTCAGTATCGTTATACAGTGCAGCATGGTCATTATCAGGGGCTGGAAGTGTATAGAGATACTCAGCATCATTATACAATGCAGCATGGTCATTATCAGGACTGGAAGTGTATAGAGATACTCAGCATCATTATACAGTGCAGCATGGTCATTATCAGGGACTGGAAGTGTATAGAGATACTCTGCATCATTATACAGCGCAGCATGGTCATTATCAGGACTGGAAGTGTATAGAGATACTCAGCATCATTATACAGCGCAGCATGGTCATTATCAGGACTGGGAGTGTATAGAGATACTCAGCATCATTATACAGCGCAGCATGATCATTATCAGGGGCTGGAAGTGTATAGAGATACTCAGCATCATTATACAGTGCAGCATGATCATTATCAGGGACTGGAAGTGTATAGAGATACTCAGCATCATTATACAGTGCAGCATGGTCATTATCAGGGCTGGAAATGTATAGAGATACTCAGCATCATTATACAATGCAGCATGGTCATTATCAGGACTGGAAGTGTATAGAGATACTCAGCATCATTATACAGTGCAGCATGGTCATTATCAGGACTGGAAGTGTATAGAGATACTCAGCATCATTATACAGTGCAGCATGGTCATTATCAGGGACTGGAAGTGTATAGAGATACTCAGCATCATTATACAGTGCAGCATGGTCATTATCAGGGCTGGAAGTGTATAGAGATACTCAGCATCATTATACAGTGCAGCATGGTCATTATCAGGGACTGGAAGTGTATAGAGATACTCAGCATCATTATACAGTGCAGCATGGTCATTATCAGGACTGGAAGTGTATAGAGATACTCACAATCATTATACAATGCAGCATGGTCATTATCAGGGACTGGAAGTGTATAGAGATACTCAGCATCATTATACAGTGCAGCATGGTCATTATCAGGGCTGGAAGTGTATAGAGATACTCAGCATCATTATACAGTGCAGCATGATCATTATCAGGGACTGGAAGTGTATAGAGATACTCAGCATCATTATACAATGCAGCATGGTCATTATCAGGGACTGGAAGTGTATAGAGATACTCAGCATCATTATACAGTGCAGCATGGTCATTATCAGGGACTGGAAGTGTATAGAGATACTCAGCATCATTATACAGTGCAGCATGGTCATTATCAGGGGCTGGAAGTATATAGAGATACTCAGCATCATTATACAGTGCAGAATGGTCATTATCAGGGACTGGAAGTGTATAGAGATACTCAGCATCATTATACAGTGCAGCATGGTCATTATCAGGGACTGGAAGTGTATAGAGATACTCAGCATCATTATACAGTGCAGCATGATCATTATCAGGACTGGAAGTGTATAGAGATACTCAGCATCATTATACAGTGCAGCATGGCCATTATCAGGGACTGGAAGTGTATAGAGATACTCAGCATCATTATACAGTGCAGCATGGTCATTATCAGGGACTGGAATTGTATAGAGATACTCAGCATCATTATACAATGCAGCATGGTCATTATCAGGGACTGGAAGTGTATAGAGATACTCAGCATCATTATACAATGCAGCATGATCATTATCAGGGACTGGAAGTGTATAGAGATACTCGGCATCATTATACAGTGCAGCATGGTCATTATCAGGGCTGGAAGTGTATAGAGATACTCGGCATCATTATACAGTGCAGCATGGTCATTATCAGGGCTGGAAGTGTATAGAGATACTCGTCATCATTATACAGTGCAGCATGGTCATTATCAGGGCTGGAAGTGTATAGAGATACTCAGCATCATTATACAGTGCAGCATGATCATTATCAGGGACTGGAAGTGTATAGAGATACTCAGCATCATTATACAGTGCAGCATGATCATTATCAGGGACTGGAAGTGTATAGAGATACTCAGCATCATTATACAGTGCAGCATGATCATTATCAGGGTCTGGAAGTGTATAGAGATACTCAGCATCATTATACAGTGCAGCATGGTCATTATCAGGGACTGGAAGTGTATAGAGATACTCGCCATCATTATACAGTGCAGCATGGTCATTATCAGGGACTGGAAGTGTATAGAGATACTCGGCATCATTATACAGCGCAGCATGATCATTATCAGGGCTGGAAGTGTATAGAGATACTCAGCATCATTATACAGTGCAGCATGGTCATTATCAGGGCTGGAAGTGTATAGAGATACTCAGCATCATTATACAGCGCAGCATAGTCATTATCAGGACTGGAAGTGTATAGAGATACTCAGCATCATTATACAGCGCAGCATGGTCATTATCAGGACTGGAAGTGTATAGAGATACTCAGCATCATTATACAGCGCAGCATGATCATTATCTGGGCTGGAAGTGTATAGAGATACTCAGCATCATTATACAGTGCAGCATGATCATTATCAGGGCTGGAAGTGTATAGAGATACTCAGCATCATTATACAGTGCAGCATGATCATTATCAGGGACTGGAAGTGTATAGAGATACTCAGCATCATTATACAGTGCAGCATGATCATTATCAGGGCTGGAAGTGTATAGAGATACTCAGCATCATTATACAGTGCAGCATGGTCATTATCAGGGCTGGAAGTGTATAGAGATACTCAGCATCATTATACAGTGCAGCATGATCATTATCAGGGCTGGAAGTGTATAGAGATACTCAGCATCATTATACAGTGCAGCATGGTCATTATCAGGGACTGGAAGTGTATAGAGATACTCAGCATCATTATACAGTGCAGCATGGTCATTATCAGGGACTGGAAGTGTATAGAGATACTCAGCATCATTATACAGTGCAGCATGGCCATTATCAGGGCTGGAAGTGTATAGAGATACTCATCATCATTATACAGTGCAGCATGATCATTATCAGGGACTGGAAGTGTATAAAGATACTCAGCATCATTATACAGTGCAGCATGATCATTATCAGGACTGGAAGTGTATAAAGATACTCAGCATCATTATACAGTGCAGCATGATCATTATCAGGACTGGAAGTGTATAAAGATACTCAGCATCATTATACAGTGCAGCATGGTCATTATCAGGGCTGGAAGTGTATAGAGATACTCAGCATCATTATACAGTGCAGCATGGTCATTATCAGGGCTGGAAGTGTATAGAGATACTCAGCATCATTATACAGTGCAGCATGGTCATTATCAGGACTGACAGTGTATAGAGATACTCAGCATCATTATACAGTGCAGCATGGTCATTATCAGGGCTGGAAGTGTATAGAGATACTCAGCATCATTATACACTGCAGCATGGTCATTATCAGGGGCTGGAAGTGTATAGAGATACTCAGCATCATTATACAGTGCAGCATGGTCATTATCAGGGGCTGGAAGTGTATAGAGATACTCAGCATCATTATACAGTGCAGCATGGTCATTATCAGGGCTGGAAGTGTATAGAGATACTCAGCATCATTATACAGTGCAGCATGGTCATTATCAGGACTGGAAGTGTATAGAGATACTCAGCATCATTATACAGTGCAGCATGGTCATTATCAGGACTGGAAGTGTATAGAGATACTCAGCATCATTATACAGTGCAGCATGGTCATTATCAGGGGCTGGGAGTGTATAGAGATACTCAGCATCATTATACAGTGCAGCATGATCATTATCAGGGCTGGAAGTGTATAGAGATACTCAGCATCATTATACAGTGCAGCATGGTCATTATCAGGGGCTGGGAGTGTATAGAGATACTCAGCATCATTATACAGTGCAGCATGATCATTATCAGGGTCTGGAAGTGTATAGAGATACTCAGCATCATTATACAGTGCAGCATGGTCATTATCAGGGACTGGAAGTGTATCGAGATACTCAGCATCATTATACAGTGCAGCATGGTCATTATCAGGGGCTGGAAGTGTATAGAGATACTCAGCATCATTATACAGTGCAGCATGGTCATTATCAGGGGCTGGAAGTGTATAGAGATACTCAGCATCATTATACAGTGCAGCATGATCATTATCAGGGCTGGAAGTGTATAGAGATACTCAGCATCATTATACAGTGCAGCATGGTCATTATCAGGGCTGGAAGTGTATAGAGATACTCAGCATCATTATACAGTGCAGCATGGTCATTATCAGGGGCTGGAAGTGTATAGAGATACTCAGCATCATTATACAGTGCAGCATGGTCATTATCAGGACTGGAAGTGTATAGAGATACTCAGCATCATTATACAGTGCAGCATGGTCATTATCAGGGCTGGAAGTGTATAGAGATACTCAGCATCATTATACAGTGCAGCATGATCATTATCAGGGGCTGGATGTGCATAGAGATACTCAGCATCATTATACAGTGCAGCATGGTCATTATCAGGGCTGGATGTGCATAGAGATACTCAGCATCATTATACAGTGCAG
This sequence comes from Discoglossus pictus, assembly GCA_027410445.1. Lineage (NCBI taxonomy): Eukaryota > Metazoa > Chordata > Amphibia > Anura > Alytidae > Discoglossus > Discoglossus pictus. The sequence continues at coordinate 30,691,950 of CM050175.1, forward strand.
CATGGTCATTATCAGGGCTGGAAGTGCATAGAGATACTCATCATCATTATACAGTGCAGCATGGTCATTATCAGGGCTGGAAGTGCATAGAGATACTCAGCATCATTATACAGTGCAGCATGGTCATTATCAGGACTGACAGTGTATAGAGATACTCAGCATCATTATACAGTGCAGCATGGTCATTATCAGGGCTGGAAGTGTATAGAGATACTCAGCATCATTATACAGTGCAGCATGGTCATTATCAGGGCTGGAAGTGTATAGAGATACTCAGCATCATTATACAGTGCAACATGGTCATTATCAGGACTGGAAGTGTATAGAGATACTCAGCATCATTATACAGTGCATCATGGTCAGGTACGTGTATTGCATACACATCCTCAGTCTCACTCTAGACTGCAGCATGTCCACTAAACAAACTCAGCTATGCCCAGTGGGTAAATCACCTGATCCTAATTCCTTCACTAACACAATAGAGCAGGCTTCATACAAAGAGATTACAGTTTTAGGTCTCTAATCAGCTTTATAGATCATGTGATGAATTAACAACAAAGATGCCAAACACGCTGTAACTTAACAACTTTAAACTGTCGGGACACAGAATTTATCAAAGTTTTGTCAAATTACTGAGAAAAAAGTGAAAAATTTCTGAATTTTTAAAGAATGCATGTTTCACATGTTCATAATGATAATTATATTACCTGGTTAATACTTAAACAACAAATAATACATGGAAATGTACCTTATTGTTTTGGCTTCTTTAGACATTCAATACCCAAACTGGAAATGTGAAATGTTTTACTGCAGTGAAGAGAGTACATAAACATTTAGTCTAACCATGTAATTTGTGGCCCCTTCAGGACTCGAGAGCTATTTTTTTTCTCTCCTGTGACATAATAAAATTTTAAAAAATATATATTTCAAGGAGTTCGTTTAAACCATGGATGCAGTAACAAACCTATTTTAATTTTTATAAGTTTCTGTAATTATCCCATTAGGTAAAAATGTAAAACTTCAATATATGTTCACATAGTTGTTTTGTATCTATAGTATCACATATATAGTGCCTTGCAAAAGTATTAACCCCCCCCCCCTTGACTTTTTACCTATTTTGTTACATTACAGCCTTAAATTCAATGTTTTGTTAATCTGAATTTTATGTGATGGATCAGAACACAATAGTCTAAGTTGGTGAAGTGAAATGAGAAATATATATACATAAAACCATTTTTTAGAAAAAGAAAACAGAAAATTGGCGTGTGCGTATGTATTCACCCCCTTTGTTATGAAGCCCATAAAAAGCTCTGGTGCAACCAATTACCTTCAGAAGTCACATAATTATGGAAATGATGTCCACCTGTGTGCAATTTAAGTGTCACATGATCTATCATTACATATACACACTTTTTTTGAAAAGCCCCAGGGGCTGCAACACCTAAGCAAGAGGCACCACTAACCAAACACTGCCATGAAGACCAAGCAACTCTCCAAACAAGTAAGGGACAATGTTGTTGAGAAGTACAAGTCAGGGTTAGGTTATAAAAAAATATCCACATTTTTGATGATCCCCAGGAGCACCATCAAATCTATCATAACCAAATGGAAAGAACATGGCACAACAGCAGACCTGCCAAGAGATGGCCGCCCACCAAAACTCACGGACCGGGCAAGGAGGGCATTAATCAGAGAGGCAGCACAGGCACCTAAGGTTACCCTGGAGGAGCTGCAGAGTTCCACAGCAGAGACTGGAGTATCTGTAAATAGGACGACAATAAGCCGTACGCTTTATAGAGTTGGTCTTTATGACCAGAAGAAAGCCATTACTTTCAGCAAAAAACAAAATGGCACGTTTTGAGTTTGCGAAAAGGCATGTGGGAGACTCCCAAAATGTATGGAGGAAGGTGCTCTGGTCTGATGAGACTAAAATTTAACTTTTCGGCCATCAAAGAAAACACTATGTCTGGCGCAAACCCAACACATCAAATCTCCCAAAGAACACCATCCCCACAGTGAAACATGGTGGTGGCAGCATCATGCTGTGGGGGTGTTTTTCAGCAGCCGGGACTGGGACACTGGTCAGAGTTGAGGAAAAGATGGATGGTGCTAAATACAGGGATATTCTTGAGCAAAACCTGTACCACTCTGTGCATGATTTGAGGCTAGGACGGAGGTTCAACTTCCAGCAGGACAATGACCCCAAACACACTGCTAAAGCAACACTTGTGTGGTCTAAGGAGAAGCATGTAAATGTGTTGGAATGGCCTAGTCAGAGCCCAGACCGCAATCCAATAGAAAATCTGTGGTAAGACTTAAAGATTGCTGTTCACAAGCGCAAACCATCCAACTTGAAGGAGCTGGAGCAGTTTTGCAAGGAGGAATGGCCAACAATCCCAGTGGTAAGACGTGGCAAGTAGAGGTGTCTCGAACAGTTCGCCCACGGACTATTCGCGGCAATTTTGGCATGTTCGCGTTCGCATTGGACGGCGAAACACATGCGCTTTTGGGTTCGCCCTCTATTCTTTATCATTGAGGAAACTTTGACCCTGCACCTCACAGTCAGCAGACACATTCCAGCCAATCAGCAGCATACACTCCCTTCCAGGGCCTTCCATCTGAAGGACAGCATACATTTTAAAATAATTCTGAAGCTGCATTCATTGTGAGAGGACAGATAGTGTAGCTGCTGGAGATTTAATAGGGAAATAGATAGCCAGGCTGTGTATTTAGCTTCCACTACAGTTAATCTAATTTCAGTTGCCTGCCTGTGTCAGGCTCACAGCTTATATTGTGCTCAGTGAAATAAACACTTTTTTGACTGTAATAGATTGAATAGCAATTGCCTGCCTACAGGCTTGTGTGTGAAGCCTACTGCATCTACTCTGCCAACTTTTGCCAGTGCACAGTGATACGTCATATCTGATGCAACCGTAGTGTACAGTGACATAAAACAACACTTTTTTGACTGTAATCGATTGAATATCAGTTGCCTGTCTACAGGCGTGTGTGTGAAGCCTATAGCATCTACTCTGTCAACTTTTGCCAGTGCACAGTGACACTCATATCTGGTGGCACCTTAGATTGCACGCCCAGTGCCCCAAATTTGAAGTGGGAGGACCGACCAAGCATCTTTTTCCATCTCCCTGTTCCAAAAATCAATGCCATATACACGTCCCCTAATAGTGGACGTAACAGGGATTAAACCGATAAGAATAGTACTACTTAACAGTACACACCTTATAATAACGCAGACAGAGGCAACGCAGAGAGAGGAGTCTGAAGAAGTGGAGTCAGAGGAGGAAGGTGGCTTTGAGGAGGTGGAAGACCAAACACAGCAGGCGTCCCAGGGGGCTTGTTGTCCCCTTTCGGGGACCCTTGGTGGCAGGGTGGAGGAAGAGACCTTCAATGACATCAGTGAGGACAAGGAACGGGACTAGCTTGGTATCCAACCTTGTGCAAATGGGGAGTTTGCGGTTGTGCAAAGGGACTGTTTGCAGTGCATTAAACGGGGAGATTGGTCTGTTACTGTGAAGCGGGTGTAACCCTTACACTACCTGATCGATACAACATCATACCTGATGTTTTAAAGCATGTTATTCCAAACAATTTAGGAATGTTAGGTGATTTATGCCCTTTATGGCTTAAAACCAGACTCTGCATCAACTATGTAATTTTCCGTGGAAGTTTTGCCATGGATCCCCCTCCGGCATGCCACAGTCCAGGTGTTAGTCCCCTTGAAACAACTTTCCCATCACTATTGTGGATAGAAAGAGTCCCTGTGGGTTTTGAAATTCGCCCATTGAAGTCTATGGCGGTTTGCCGGGTTCGCCCGTTCGCGAACATTTGATGGAAGTTTGCATCCGCTGTTCGCGAACCGAAAATTTGATGTTCGTGACATCACTAGTGGCAAGCTTATAGAGACTTATCCAAAGTGACTTGGAGCTGTGATTGCCGCAAAAGGTGGCTCTAAAAAGTATTAACTTTAGGGAGGTGAATAGTTATGCACATTGACTTTTTCTGTTATTTTATCCTATTTGTTGTTTGCTTCACAATAAAAAGAAAAAAACATCTTCAAAGTTGTGGGCATGTTCTGTAAATTAAATGATGCTAATCCTCAAACAATCCAGTTTAATTCCAGGTTGTGAGGCAACAAAACACAAAAAAATTCAAGAGGGTGAATACTTTTGCAAAGCACTGTATAGTTGTGGTATTGCAACTTTGTTGGTAATGCTATGTTAAAAGATAAGGGCTTGCGCAATGAGCGCCAAAGGTTCATCGAGAGGCCTGCACGACTTTGCTGCAATGAGCAACAAAGGCGCTCATTGCAGGCCTTGCGATGAGTGCAGCAGGCGTTCATCAGGAGGAACGCACCACTTTGCTGTAATGAGCGCTGATTGCAGGCATCGCTATTGGAGCTATCAAGGTCCCTATAAGGGTCCCCCGTCCCGTCATAGTTGTATTTGCCCAAGGAAGCTCCACTGATGGAGGATGGAAACGGATTGAAGGCGCACATGGCAATGCCCACGATGAAGGTGCTCATTGCCCGCGCCGAAGGTGCTCATTGCAAGGCAAGCAAGTGGGGGGTTGGCCAAGGTCTGCAATGAACAACAAAGCCTTTGGTGCTCATCGTGAGGCCTGTAAAGTAGATGGTGGGAGAGGCTCGCAATGAGCGCCAAAGGTGCTCATTGCGAAGCATGAAAGTGGTTGGTTGGACGAGGCCTGCAATGAGCGGAGCAGCCGCTCATTGCAGGGCTCGCAATAAGCACCGAAGGCATCATCGAGAGGACCATAAAGTAGACGGTAGGAGAGGCTTTCAATGAGTGCCAAAGGCGCTCATTGCAAGACCCGCATGTTAGAGGTGGGAGAGCCTTGCATTGCGTGGCAAACAGCATTGCCAGCCTTCAAATTTTATTGTTGTCATTTATATTATACCATATTTGGAAACTCTGCAGTGTCTTAGCCTCTTCACTCAAACAATCTAAGATAAACAAGCGCAGTGACATCTACTTTCTGCTCCTTCTAAAGAACCTGTTAGAGGAAGAAGAAAAGGAGGAACGCTCAGTCTCAAAGTTCCATCACAGAAAACAAATATTATAATCTTTTAACCTGAATCATTGCTTAGTTATAAATGCATGACTACATGTAGAGTTTATGCCTCTTTAGTTCATCCTTATAATAGCTGCCCTTTAAATAAACAACAAAGCAATAGCCTCTAGGCTCAAGAGCTTATGATCTAATCTGCCCGTACATTTGCCTGTTCTGCAAAATGTAAAACATACATCACATAAGCAAATAGCCGGGTTGGTCTTAAAAAAGGAAACTTATGGAAAGAAAACAGTGGTACTGTCACTCTACCAAGTACTGTATGTATTTACTGGAGTATATGGAAGAGTTTTATATTCATAGCCCATCTTTCCAGAGTAGGTGAAGAAATTGGAATAAAAAGAGATATTAGGATATAAAACGTAACATAATATCATGATTTAAAGATCAACTGTAGTCCCAAACTCTTTACTGTGCCTTTAAAAGCTCATGCTCATTAATAATGCATGATTAATTAATTAATTAATTAAAATTAACACTAAAGCAGCTGAGAAATTGAAAAAGCATTGTGTTTGATCTGTCTTAGCCTTATCAATCAACTGAGAGGAAGTATAAGCAAGGCCTCATGGAAGTTAGTTATCTACATCTTCTTATCTAGTTGTATAAAAAAAATAAGTATAAATGCACAGGTTTGCAGTCTGGAGATACATAAGACTCCTTGTCACTCTCTTTCCTTTAACACATCAACACAATACGAGGGGGGGAAATCCCTCCCTGCCTCACTACCGTGTCATTTTTCTACACTATATAACACTCATTTTTCATACCAAACAATTGTCATGTTTAAAAAACAAACTTTTTAAATGCAAGATAGAAAGTTTTAGACTCAATGAGCCTCATTCAATTGCAAGCCCGCAAGTCACGGGAGGTAGGCCATAGATCTGCGGGCCCTCAGCATTCGCAACTTATGGTGCTATTCAATTGGCCGAGGCCGCATGTCCTGTTCTGATTGATTGCCATGATCGATATAACACGGAAATTAAACATGAAAAAAAGTATTTTGTTGTGTCGATTTGCGAGCTTGAGAATGGTGTGCTATTAATTCTAAGATCTAACATCACTTTCCCTTTTAATAAAAGTACAGTAGTGTGGTGATATATGCATTTAAAGTGCTTTGGACATGTCATTAAGCCCTTTGCGAGTCCTCCTTGGTACCCGTGACTTGTGGTTCGACCTTTGCCATTTGCAGGCTTGACGGCTTGCTTAGCGAGGGGGAATCGAAGCAATTGAATAGCGATTTACGATTTTAGCGTTCACAACTCTTGTGGCCGTGAAAGATCAAAGGCTTGGATGGGCAGTAACTTGCAATGTGAACCATCTCAGTAAATTGGAGGCCGGAGCCCGTAACCTGATCGGAGCCCGCAAAAAGGCACCATTTGAATAGCAAAACAACTTGCGGGCTACATTTCCGAAGCTGGATCTCCTGAAAGCTCAATTGAATGGGGCTCCATGTCACTTTAAAAAGGATTCAGATTACAATAGCAAATAGATTAATAGATTGCGGTAAAGGGGCTTGTGTACCTCAATGAAGCTGTGAGCTATACCATGTAGGGTCACTCCAGATGGACAGGTCATAACAGAGAGATCAGACAAATTGCGTTCCACTGGAGAAGGGCCTAGCAAACCACTCCAGTATCTTTGACATGACAACCGTATGGATAAGCACGACCTGACGCAAGATGTGCCTGGCATGCTCCGGTCCATAAGGTTAGGGAGAGTCAGACATGACTGAACGACTAAGCAAGAGCCACTGAGGGTCAATAAAAACACAAAAAAGTATTACCTAGTATTTATTATTGACCATAAACATAATTATCTGCCCCTCTCCCTCAATAAATTAAGATTCCTCATTTAATCTAGCTCCTGTTGGTAGTAGTGGGCCCCTACTCTGTAATGGGCCCCAGTGCTTTGCACCTGCTGCACCAAAAGTAGCTCCACCATGGTCCGTGTTTCTCTCAGTGAACCAGATCAATCAAGCAGAAACCATCAGCCCCAATAAAATGTAACTACAAGCTCTAGAACAGGAATTCAGCCATTGCTACTGGTTGCTAGGATACCGCATTTGTATACTCCAAGTCTCCATGTTTGTTTTCTATATCTAAACCAACTGTGTTTCTTTTGTCAGGAGATTAAAGAAATAAAATACCACAAGCAAATAAAGTGGAAAACTTGTGTATTTTGGAAAACTCTACATAATATTTAGTCCCGTCTTGCACAAAATGCAATAACCCAGCATGCCTTGGGCTATTGGACTACAATATAATGTTTTGTTCATTTCAACATATAATTACCCTCAGACAAAAGCGGGAATCTCTGTACAACCTGGATTGTCACACCTTACTAAACGGCCTCGGGATCTCCTGAGAATCATGGCTCCTCATTTGTGTAGATTTCCATTATCACAAACACCAATATGTGGCCATAGGTTGATGAAGTGTGACATGCCCATGGCAACAACATACCATAAATAGTGTGAGAGTGGCCATTTTGTTTATTTTTCTGTCACAATGGGTCAGGTCTTGAATTTTACCACATAATCATTGTCCTGGGCTCTGAAAGGAAGTGCAACATGTCAACTGAGACAATACTGATTAGGCTGTCCTGGTAAAGCGTATGTAATGTTATCTCAGTTCCTTTCAGTAGTGCTCAGGACAAGGTGGAAAAGGGTACAGCTATTATTGAGTTAATCTATTAGTAAATTATATTTTCTGGCTAAAGCTTTGCTTTGCTGCTATTTGCACATGTATTTTTTTTTTTAAATCATGTTACACTGAAAAATAGGTTTAATATGAAAAGTGATTACATTGTCCTTTTAAGTTTATTAGCTGAAGCGGAAATTGGAAGCACAGTCTCCTAAAATGTGTCCTTCTGGCTCATAAATATTGTTTTCCATATTATAATATATCCATATGAAGGGCTTCCTTCTAAATTCATGGAAATAGGTTGTTTAATATATATATATATATTGTAAGATTGAGAGTTTTCAATCCTGCATGGCGATTTTGGGAAAGCACTATGGACACCGGATTCTAAGCTCAAAGACAGAGTTCTCCATTCTTTGCAATGTGTTAATATTGAATATGCCTTTGCCTGGAAATTAATTTATATATAGCGCTACAGAATATGTTGGTGCATTACAAATAAACAATAATAATTATATATATATATATATATATATATATATATATATATATATATATATATATATATATATATATATATATTATTATTATTTTGCATCATTCAGTCATTTCCAACTATCCATAACCTCATGGACTGTAACACACCAGGACATCTTTATATCCATGGTCATGCTGATCCACTTGGTTTTCATGGCAGAGATACTGGAGTGGGTTGCCAGCGCCTTCTCCAGTGGGCCACAGCATACTGCTCCTGGAATTCCTAGGTGGTCTCCCATCCAAGTACTGACAAACCCAACCCTGCATGGATACAGGACGGTGTGACCGCTTGGTTGCCTGACTGCAATCAAACCCAGGTTGCAGCAATAAAAGCACTGACTCCTAACCACTGGGCCACCAGGGAACCCACAGGAGCAAATACCATCCTTTAATTAAAAGAAACAAATTACTTTAACTCATCTTTAGTCTAAAGACTATATTACAAAAAACATGAAAAAAAAAACAAGAAATATGCCTCAAATTAACCTACACACACACCACAGTGGGAGAGGCAGGGAGCATGTGAGTCAGGTTGCAAGTTAATTTGATGCATATTTGCTGTTTTTTAATGATCGAAAAAGTGAGAACAAAAATGGCTGCCGAAAATAACGTCAAACCAAGAAAACGAGGCCTAAGGACGTAAAACTAGCCCTACGCAGTAACACTTAATCCAAGCCACTAAAACTTAACCCAGGCAGTAACACAACCCAAGACAGTAACACTCAAGCGTGAGTCCTATAAACTACACAGGGGGAGAGGCTTACAATGAGCGCTGAAGTCGCTCATTGCGAGCCACGCGATGAGTGCCGAAGGTGCTCAGAGGGCCCATAGCCTTGAATTGTGTGGAAAACAGCAATTTCCTAGTATACATATAAATTAAAGTAGATATATACATACATTGCATTTTACTTTATTCCATCCAAATCCTATCTCTAGGCTGTATTACATCTATATTACAACTTTGCTACCTGTCATTGTATTTGTACCAGGTAGTCTACAAACGTAAGTGTTACAGTATATGTTAATGATTTAATCAGTTAAAACAGATATTACATTACAAGAATGTAGCTGAGATCTGTTTGCTCTGCCTATATTTACATTCCCTATCTATAAATTAGATTCTACTGTTGTACTCAGGAAGTGACATATTTGCTTAAACAATTTAGAAAAGCACAAGATGCATTTTAATTAAATAAAAATATTATATATGTATGTAAAGGACTATTATGTAGTTTTTTTTCTACATTTTCTTTTGAATAATTAAACACAACTTTTATATCTTGTGAATTTTATATGATATTATTGTTTACTGTGGGGATCCATTTGGTTTTCTTGCCTGCGGCTGGATGTTACGTTCTCAGGTGGATGTGTCCTTGTAAATGGGTTAAAATAGTTTTCACTTGTACTTAACAGATGTGTAGCTCTACGGAATTTGGTGGTGAATGATAACAAAAATAGAGGCGCTCAATCAGAGAATAGGTTAGTTCTTTGGACATGATAACCCACTCTGAGACCTCTTTTAGCTCACTTGTGCCCTTCACAGGGATAAATATCCTGTAGTATATCAGTCTGGTCCCACTCACTATAGTGATCCAGCCCTGAAATACCAGGAGAAACAGCAAACCCCAGACGTACGTTTCGGTCTCTCTTGGGCCTCGTGAGCTGAATTCCCTAAGGAACAGTGAGCAAGGTTTCCATGTCTGGAGCCCCCTATGTTGAATATGTTGATGCATAACAATAATAATAATAATAATAATAATAATAATAAGCTAATGAGCTTCCATTTAGTCCGATGGAGAGCACTGGCAGTTGTAGTTGCCACATTTCCATTATTCACACAGAAACCTCCTAAGCCAGTGTTGAACCTTATGCTGATGCAAAGCACGGGGCATACACTACTGTGTATGGGTCCACTACTACCAGCTTGAGAGGCAAGTAATATTTTTTTAAATAAATATTAAATACAAAGTAACTAATATTTGTTTTCCTTGACTTCCGGGACCCATACATTATAGACAGGGGGAGCCTAATTATTTTGCTCTGGGGACTCTTCTATCACAAGCTCCACCAGTATCCTAAGACTGTTTAACGTCTGTTCCAAACCACAATGGTAGCTTTTACAGCAGCATCATTGCATATAAAATGTAAAAAATGTTTTTTATTTTATAGACTACTATAGCGTTTGGTGAATTAACCCTGATTTATTCATACATATTTACAACATCATGTCAGTATAGCTTTTATTGAAGTTGTTTATATATATATATATATATATATATATATATATATATATAGTAAATAAATAGTACATCTGCGTTCACATCTGAATGTTTTAAGCAAGTAAAAAAAAAACTACTTCCAGCTCAGAATTCAGAGAAAAAACAGTTATTACACTGCTTTCTGGGAAGCTGAGCTGGGACATGCAAATGTGCTATATATATATATATATATATATATATATATATATATATAAATAAATAAATATATATATATATATATATATAAATAAATATATATATATATATATATAAATATATATATAGATATATATATAAATATATATATATATAAATATATATATATAAATATATATATATATATATATATAAATATATATATATATATATATATATAAATATATATATATATATATATATAAATATATATATATATATAAATATATATATATATAAATATATATATATATATATATAAATATATATATATTTTTTTACAGATTTTTGTTTGCGTATGACACAAAAGAAGTCTGCATATGTCCAACATAAATGCTTTAAAAAAAAATATATATATAAATATAAATATATATATATATATATATATATATATATATATATATATAAATATATATATATAAATATATATATATATATATAAATATATATTTATATATATATATATATATATATATAAATATATATATATATAAATATATATATATATATATATATTTTTTTTTTTTTATATATATATATATATATATATATATATATATTTTTTTTTTTTTTTTTTAAAGCATTTATGTTGGACATATGCAGACTTCTTTTGTGTCATTCCCAAACAAAAATCTGACAAGCCTAATAAAAACTGTGGGTGGACAAAATACATATACACCACCGGCTGTATACACAGATGTACAGTCATTTATCTCTGGAATGCTGATCCTACCACATGATAGTACACTATCTTATCAGTATACAGGACAAGAGCACATCACAGTACAGGTTAGATCTGGAACATTTTATAAACGACATTTATTTGTTTTGTGGTTAAATTACTACAAACCAGTCATTATCCACTAATATAAGAGGAACTGTGAAAAATACATAGAAGAATTGTGCAAGGTGGTATGAGTAATTTAACAGATGATCCTTATGAGGTGGCATCTATCTAGTACCTATATTAGTCTATAGACAGGTGTTAATTTATATAGCATGTATAAGTTTCTTTCCATTGTATATTCTTTTTTTTTTTTATAATTTTTTTATAATCAAAAATAAATATAAATATCTAACATCTATGCTGTAGATATACTGTATATAAATGTAGAAAATGCTTAGTTCTTTTATATAATTTTTCAGTGATAAACCAAACACATTTTGTTTTCGATGTTTTCCTTTTTGTTCTCTAGCTGTTTTTTTTTTTATATAAGTCAGATAAATAGCTTAGGTATTATAGTAGAGTCAATAAAATAAAAACAGTTATAAAGATGGAGGGGGAAGAAGAGGCATCGTGGGATTATTTAAGAAATTAATTTGTGATCTGGATAAATTCTTATTTATTTTTTACTATTTTCTTTTACTTTTTTTTTACTCCTTTTCTTATATCTTATTTCTCTTTTTTTTCTCTTTCTTCAAACTTTTTTAGATTTATGTTATTAATTATATTTTAAAGAGGCTATTTACAAATTGTAGGGTCCTTACATTATAACATATCTTATTTTCAAATCTATGTGCCCTGCCTATGAAAAAACAAAGAGTAATACAAGAACAAGAGGTTGTGACTGAAGTTAAAAGTGATATTGAGGGACAAATTCTGTAAAGGACTTCAGGCATGCACAGGGCATGTATCACATGTATGACTATTTATTTAACCAAGGATTTATAGACATCTTATAACCTGGTTTTATTTAATACAAATTACCTTAAGAGTTTACAATCAGTTTTAGTGTTTATGGTAAAAGAATTTGCAAACTATATTTTTTTAATTTGTATGTGCTTTAGTAGCTTGGGGGTGTTTAATTGATCAGAATTCACTAATTAAAACATTTGGAAACCCGTTACATGTGAAGTGACTTTTCCCAAAATGGCTAGAGAGAATAAGGTAGGATTAAAATAAATGCTCTCACTAGTGAGAACTCTCTGACTCTATTGTATATAGTTATACTGTATATAAAATATCTCTATTTCAAAGTTTAATACAGTAAATTCCTGATATAGCATCACCCTGTACAGATGATCCATTTCTTGCAGACTATCGCATCCATGCCAAGCTCAGGCACCATGTAGAGATCTCATCTGACTAGTGAGAAACATCTTCCCCTGGTAAATATTGCCCAAAAATAAGAGTAAAGGTGAATCGCTACCAGTTGTGGTGAAGGGGCTTGTGTACTTCATTGAAGCTGTGAGCTATACTATGTAGGGCACCCAAGATGGGCAGATCATAGCAGAGAGGTCAGACAAACTGCGGTCCACTCCAGTATCTTTGCCAATATAACCTTATGGATAAGCACAACCAGAGACATAATGATAGATGTGCTTGGTGTGCTACAGTCCTTCGGGTCACGGAGAGTCGGACACGACTGAACGACTAAACAACAACAATCCAAGTTCAGAGATAATATAATCTGACAACTATGCCTAATACATTTAATACATGCAATTTATATTTTACACAATATGATATATTTATTAACCCAAACAGCAATAAATGAGAACACAACTGCATACATTTTTTTAAAGGTCCAATACCTATCTTGAGCTATTTTAAAACCCACCACCAACACCAGACCCCACATACAGGTGGTCTCCTTACCTGCCAGGCGCACCTGCTGTTATTGGGAATGCTTTACCCGGATCCAGCAAGTGCACAGAAGGGGAGTGGCCTCAGCAAAGGGGTGGGGTCTGCAACCCCTCCCACTTACCTGTCTCTCCCAAAGGAATTTCACACTCTTTCTTTAACCTATACACTGCCAGAATGTATACACATCATTGTCATAACCATAAAAGGTCGTGTGCATGCTACACACTACACATATAACATCTAGAAATAAACACATGAACTAAACCCTACATCATATACACATTATTTTGTTTTTCTGTATTTTGCAAATAATTTTCTTGGTTAATTGTCTTTACTAGAGGTCTATAAGAATTAAGTAAAATGTCATATTTAACTTCAGAGCAAAGGATTAACATAAATAATATATACAAGACAACTGAAAACATAACATAAATGGCTTAATCTGCTAAAAAAAAATGTGTTTAAGAGGATACAGGAATAAAATTGAATACAATCAAGAATTACTGTAGTCAAATATTTGCAGTATGGACTTTTGAAGAACGTGACTTCATAATGATTTCTATTCATATACGCTTTTAGGAAGATAAAACAGCATTCTTGCCAACCGTCCCTCATTATGAAGGACATTCATCTTTCAGTGGGTTCTCCTGTCCCTTTAATATCTCAGATTCACATCTTTCAAGTAAAGGAACACCTTTAAGAGTCTGTTTTTTGGCTATACCCATTTCCCATTTACTTACTGTCTCTTTTAATGCTTGCTCCTCTCTCTTTATCCTTTAGATTAATTCGGCCCCTTGCACTCTTACTTAATCCATTCTCTTCCCCTTTCTCTCATTTAAACCATTTTCTCTCTGTTCCTCTCTTTTTTAATCCATTACTCCCAATAGTCTTTAATGTAATCAATTTCCTCACTCATCTAACTCTAATTCAACATATTTCCTTCCCTAACCAAATCTTATTCAGTCAATTTCCTCACCAGTCCCGCTCTTATTTAATCCATTTTGTTCTGTCCCTATCTCATCTCGCTTCCTATCTTCGATCTCTCTCATTTAATCACTGTTCCCCATGCCCCTCTCTCATTTAATCCACTATATTCCCATTACCTATATTATTTAATCCATTTTAATTATTTCCTCATTTAGCTAACTTTGCCCCTGTTCTGCTTGCATTTATCCATTTCTCATACCCATCCAGTCTTTATCCTATTTCCCCTACCTCTCTTTTATCTATTCCAAGTCATTCTCTATCCCTCTTTACTTATTCTTTTTTTTTCCATTGTACTTCTTTATTGAATCCAACTTTTCACTACTCCTCTTTTGTTTCATCTACTAATTCACTGTCCTTTTTAATTTAATAGATTTTATTCAATTATTGTACTCAATTATTTGTCCTCTATCCCTATTATATTTAATCCATTATGCCCACTGAATCTCTTATTTAATCTATTGCTCTACCAATTTGGTAGCTGCCATACACACATAGACAGAGACACATATAGATGGATGGATAGATGGATGGATGGATGGATGGATGGATGGAGATATATATATATATATATATAGATAGATAGATAGTTGGATAGACAGATAGATATGTAGATAGAGAGATAGACAGATATATAGATAGATAGATAGATAGATAGATATGTAGATAGATAGATAGATAGATAGAAGGATATGTCGATAGACATATAGATAGAGAGCTAGATAGATAGAGATATAGATAGATAGATGAAGAATATTAAACATATTAGTATTTCCTGATATTTTTGTCTGTTTTATTCTTGATTCCATTTTCTAAATATTAAAAAATATATCAACAAAAAGTAAAACCTTGGAAGTTGTTAGGTGCATACTCAGTACTGTTGTGTGTCTAAACACTGCACCCTTTGGGTTGGTTCCCACTGTACTGAAGGGCAGTTACTATACTAATAACAGCAATACGGCTAATTTAGCCTGGTATTTACAGACAACACGTGTATTAAGACACACATGATATTCTGGGCTTTGGGTGGTTCCAGGTAACTTTATATTACACGACAGGTGAAGGAGGAGACTATCTGGCTTTTAATTGGGGAGCAACTAATTAAAAACTTACTAGTGTCGTTTTGTAGTAGATTTGTATCGCTGCATTGTGAAAGTAAAGAGTTAATATATTCTATATTAGACAAATTTCCAGAGAATGTAAAAGAAGACAGGTAGGAGATAGAAAAAAGGAAGAGAGAAAGGGACTAATAGAAAGGAGGAAGATGGAGATAAAAGAGAGAAAACAGAAGAAAAGAGAAAAAAGGGAGAACATGGAGAAGAAAAAAGGTAAGAAGAGAGAAGAAAAGGGAGAAATGGAGAAAAGAGACGAAAAGGAGGAAAAGCGAGAAGAAAATGGACAGAGGGAGAAGAAAAGAGAGAAAGAGGGAGAAGAAAAAGGAGAGGAGGATAGAGAAAAGTAAGAAAGGCAGAAGAAAAGGGAGAACAATTGGGGAGAGAGAAAAAAAGTGAGAGAAAAGAGAGAGGAAATGGTGAGAAAAGAAAAAGGAGAAAGAGAGCAAAAGGAGTAAGAGGTGGTGAAAAAGGACAAGAGAAAAAACAACATAGAAAATATGGTGATATAAAGAGATACCAAAAGGGAAAAGGTTACAAATGAAAAATAAATAAAGAGGGTAAGAAAAATTTAGAAAGGGAAATAGAAATGAGAGAGTGATAGATAGAAACAAGGGAGAGCGATACATGAAAAAGGGGAAAAGAAGCAATAAAAAGAGAACATGATAAAGAAAATATAGCAGAGAAAGGAGAGAAAATATGGAAGCAGAAAGGATGTGATAAAAGAGAGATAGTGAGTAAAGAAAAGAAAAGAAGGGGTAAAAGTTTCTCAGGAGCCTGGGAGATAGACTCCTAAAATGTGTCCTAAGTGTCAGATATTCTTGTTCACTCGTATATACTCTAATAAAAAATGTATCACAATATACTGAAATACTCACTATATTGATATAGCGTAATACATTTTAAATACTATATATATATTATAAATGATTGTTGTGGTGAAATACCTACTTATAAGGTCCACAACACAAGCTGAGATCCTGCTCCATGCTGATGATAGCCAGTAAGCTTGAAACAGCTGTACATGGATTGGATACTCAGCCTATTTTTATTCCAACCTTGGCTTTGCATTAAAGCTGTGTAATACAGCATGCATAAGCTTAAAGGAAGCCATGTTTGATAATGGCTAAGGATTGAAGAGCGAGGCATTTGTGGGCACATTTGCATGTCCCGGCTTAGCTTCCCAGAATGCAGTGTAATAACTGTTTTTTCTTGGAATTCTGAGCTGGAAGCAGGTTTTTAAACATGTTTTAGACATTCAAATGTATATTTGGCGCTCATTGCAGCCTAAGTCCGGCACCGCTGGCCCACAGTTGTCGCCCGTAACGGCTTGCAAAGCATGACCAACATAATATGTACAGTGGTACTGTATAGCAATGTGTTCATTACTATAACTCATAAAAGGTCAATGAAAAGCAATGCATAATTACAGTGCCCAATATGCGCACACAGCAACTTATAAACATGTGAATCTATTCTTAGAAGGAAACCTTTACAATGGAGACGTTTTAAATGTTGGTTTGCTTTATAAATAAGGTTGATAAATACATGCAACTTGTTATTATTATTGAACTGGCATACCTTAATTCAATTTTGTAGTTTTATGTTTCATCCATAGTTAGGATGAATAGCAAAAAAAATGTGTGCATATTTTTTAGTGTTAGAGCATACGTTAAAACATATGACTGTATACTTCCCAATCTCCTTCTCTGGACTTAATAATACAGCACCCTCTTCACTTCTAGTTCCAGCAAAACTGCCCTAGATTCTAGAAAAATGTATTAGCATGTAATTTCCCCATGTGCACTATGCCCCTTTACAATTCAAATCCTATTTATTAGATCTCAATGCATGTAGCAATTTTAGGCTCTAGTTGTAAGCTTAGTTTAACTTTATTGCTATCTATCTATCTTGTGCTTACACTGGCCCTTTAAACAGCAACATATTCAGTGCATATATTAATGCATATTCTGCACCATCTAAGAGTATATCTTTGATTCTTTTCAAGCACCTCTAGTAATACAAGAAGTATTTTAATTCCATTTTAACGTCTTCCTCAAAAAGTTACAAATTTCTTGGCTACCAAGAGGTAAATGTCCATGGTATCACATCAATTAGGGTGCAGTTAATCCTAAAAACTCTTTCCCTGGACAGGTCAGTCCAGTTCTACCTCCAGGACAGTCCGGGACGTTATACACGAGAGTCTGGAGCAGAGCCTACCTGGTCAGGTGTATGATGTAATTATGTGGGTGTGGCATCCAGTTAGACTGGACATGTGACCAGTATGAGGAGATAAGGGGGAGGGTTAACTCTTACTGTGTAGTACACGTCAACCCTTTAATGCTTTAAATGCCCTATTGCCTTTAAATCAATCAATTTATAAAGGTGTTAAGCCAAACAGAACAGACTGGAGAGACGCTGTATAATCATAAACATTTTATATTTCTACATTATTTACATAAGACCATTTCCAGTTACAACTGACATTATTAGACAGGAAAGAGAAAGTGCAGTTATCAAAATATATATATATACACATATATAAACACAACATATACAAAGAGACAGCAATATAAGTCCCTCTGTGGCTAAGTGACTTGCATGGTAAGTGTGGCACCTTGTATAATGGTATTGAGTATTTCTTTACACCCGTCTGACTCCCAGAGGGTTAGATCATATCATATAAAATCAAGTTACTAGATTTAAGTGACATATCATGTATTAAAGACAGCTTTTCTAAACAATACAAGACGCTAACTAGAAACTTTGGCAATCACACAGATAATAATGGAACAAGATGGCGGTCAGAAGGATTTGAAGTGGCACTGAGCTGCTTAGTAGGCTTAAACTAACAATAATGTTACTAATTAACAGGCCATTTTCAATTAATTAATTAGACCGTGAGTTACTCTAATTCGTCATACTGCTGATAAGTGCACAATAATACTAAATATTGCTTTATATTGTAGCAATTATACGTTAAAGCAGGATTAGATTATGTTGACTGATGTTTCTTTGTCTCTGGGGACCCCTCCAATACTAATATATTATGGTATTTATCACCTGACAAAAAAGAAGAAATATGGATTTAGGGTCTATCACTGAAGCAACATGAAGTAATAATACTGTACTTTTTAATAAGATCATCTAACCAACCATATGTCATAACCATTGACCTGAGGTAGAAATTTCTTCATTTCTGTTAAATGGAGGTTCCCCTGAGGTAAAATATATTAGTTTAGACTCTATATGAATTACACAGTTTGCGGTACATAAAACAATTCAAAGGCCTCAGAAAGAACAAACTGAAATAACAATGCTATTTAATAAAAAAAATAAAACAACAAGCTATACACAAAAATACAATAAATTAGCAGTGGGAGAAATAAAAATTGCATTTAATGTTGCTGATTTGGTAGATACAGTTTGTGTTTTTTCCAGTGTTTTGAGTTAGGTCAACTGTTTTTTCGAAATGGCACATAAGAGGCAGAACAAGATGGCTGACACATTGCCCTGAGTATTGGTATGGCATAAATGGCTGAAAGTTGTGATATAAGAGAGCTAACTATTTAATTGTTCCAATATCTATAATTGCCTGTGTAACAAAATGGTGGACAGGATACCAAGAAATAATGATGAACTGTTCATAACGTAATACAATTAGCGGTAGAAGTCTGAAAATGGTCAACTACGTGCTCACAACATGATTACAGCTGTGTAACAAAATAGTAGCCTTATTAAATTGGGATTCAGCCAATTGAATAGGGCTCTATTTAAGCACATATAAACATGTTAACACTATTTACAGAAGTTTTTAGTTAGTGAACTTATATCAAAAGCAAGGTCTTTACTAACTAAAAACTTCTGTAAAAAAATATGCTCTGTGCTTATATAGAGCCCTATTCAATTGGCCGAATCACAATTTAATAAGGCTGTAGATGATTATGCATAACCAAAATAGCTAGAATAACTAAAGGCAATAATCATTTGGAAGTAACTTAATAATGTTGCTTTCAGTAAACTCTATATAGTGAAGGCATATTTCTGAGGAAATTAATATTATTTAAGGATTACTCCAGTATTTAACATTCCTAAAGAGCATCAATATCCTTCAAATAATTAGCAAAAATAAATAAAACCAATAAATCAAATCAATTGTATCACTTGCTATAAACCTTTTTTTTCAGATAACTATAATTTCCTTATAACAAGTATTATTCTTCTGCACCACAAATTGGCCTAAATCCACTGTAGGCCTCAATCCCTACACACAATAGTGAGTTTATTGCCAGATGATCTTATTCTTCGCAGTATAGGAATTATCTACTTTGTATGATTGAAAAAGGTTTTCCTTATTGGTCACACAAAATGTGGCACTCCAACATACAGTGGCCTTCATCACATTCATATAATCCATCAACTGTTCCCCCTTGGTTTAATTATATATTTAAGTAGGTAATCAAATTAGCAGAAAAGTGTATACCAATTGTCCAGTTGACTTAAACACAGAAAATGAAAAACAGGAGCTTAGTGATAATAGTTGCGTACATGTGATTTGAAGTATATGACAATAACTTTGAAAAACAACAACTTTGATATAGAACAATCTATGGCTGAAAATATAAATATTGAGATATGTTGATCCATTGGCATTTCCAAAAGACTATTGAAATACTGACATTTTATGAAGTTAGGTTGTGTGATAATATCTATTAGATCATCTTTACTTACGCAAGACACTAGCCTATGAGATGCTTGATGACACCGAAGAAGAAATGTTCTCAATGAATATTTCAAGTGACCATATAGTACATTGAAATATGTAATAGTATATATTCTTCATGAATTGAGTGGTGTTATAAGATTTATACAATTTGGATTGTACCAGATTAATATAATACTTCTATATTAGAACCTAATATATGACCATATATATCAACTAAAGCCCTGTTACCACTAATATCTAGTGCCACGTCCTATATTGCTTTTCTAAAGGCACCATGCTATCATATCAGGATATAAAGCGACATGGTAACCAGGACTAAACTGTGATGTATAAATAGGTGTTATTGTAAGAATCTATGAGGGATTATAAGAAGTAACCTTGAATTAAAAAAGGTTATATTTTGAATACAACTCCTCAAATGATGACATTTACGAGTGGTAATTTTGTGTTCACAATTATCTGGTGGTTTTTGTAGCTGTATACATCTATTTTCAGCAATTTTAATAGGTTACGATTAATATATCACACTTGTGATAAGGGTGAATTAATAATATTCTGGCTGATTTAGAATATATGTGACTTATTCTTTAAGAAAGAATTGAACTTGCTGCAGAAAAAAAAATAGTATAATTAATATTTTAATAAAAATAGAAACTACATGAAACATAAATTCTTCAAATAAAGATTTCTATGTGACAATAATGTACCGTTTTAGGTAATACTATGTGGCCTTTAACAATTAGACACCTCACGATATTTAGTAAGCCTTATTGTAATACAAAAAGTAAGATTATTGTAATGGTAAGGGCATAAGGATCCCACAATTATGAAAATATTGTTTTGTATTTATATGTATATTTACAGGGATGGACAACATTATCCAAAACCAGAACCATGAAAAATGTTAATGTGTTAGACAGGCTGTTCTCTATGTGCCTGGAAGGAAGACCTTCATAGTAATACATTAGACTTTGGTAAATATTTAGAAGCCAGCGGGTACAAGTTGTAGTTTCTCACATATATATATATATATATATATATATATATATATATATATATATATATATATATAATTATTGCACAAAATAGAAATTATGAATGGTAAAATGTCCTTGTTATTCCAATGTTTCCTTTCATGAGTAATAAACCTTCAATGTTCCCATGATCTCAAGATGTGCCAATATCAAACATGTTGATAATAATTCCCCAAATCAGACATCCATTTCTTTGGACACAAGGTCTTCTTATTCTTACTATGGAAACACCAACTAGGCCTCAAAAGCCTCCTGTGTTTTTTTTCTTTTTTTTCACTAGGCCTCATAAGTCTTTGCAAATGAAAACCACTGCGTTTTCACTAGGTCTTAAAAGTCTTGTTAAATAAATGCTTGGGGCAGTTTTAGAAAACGTTGCTGAAATATCAAATGGCTCCACTTAACCTGATCTAACCTGACCACAGAGATGACAAAGCTTTACCGTATCACTAGATTATAAAAGCTATCGCACTGTGATCCTCCGATTAGACTGTGGTCAGTGAGATTAAAGAGTGCTACAAGAATTGGAGGCCATGGTAGACTCTACTAAAGATGGCTACAAAGTCTGGAAAATAGAGCTTCAGCATGCTCCGGTGTTATTGTCTTTTGGCACTTCCACCATGAGTAGACCATCAGGGTCCATCTGGAGCGGAGGTTGCTGGTGGTGGTAGAGAGTGGCTTGCATGTCCACATTGATACAGAACAGTCCGGGCATTAACTGCTTTTGATAATCCTCCCATTTAAGCATCATGTCCATCAAGGATGGGTTGCTCCTCACCCATCTAGGCAAAGACTCTCTGGAACTAAGGACCAACGAGACTGGAAGACTCTGAGCCCTCCTTAATTCCAAGTGGTAATAAAGCCTGGGAAAAAAAACGAAAAAGGTTCAGATAAATATTGTTTAAAACTCCTAACCACAACAATTTAAGTCCCTCCAGGCTTACCGCGTTACACTGACTCTAACTAAAGAGATTGTGTCACAAAAACACAGAAAATAATATATACATATAGACATAGTCATTAAACAAGGACATATTACAAGAAAACAGTGATGCAACAGTGGACTATTACCAATAATTGCTGATTGTATGTATTTGTATAAATTTTAGCTTTACTTTTTTTCTACAATTAATATTTTTGTACTTGTGACTTACCAGATCAAGGTAGTCAGCCTCTAATATTACCTTATTTTCTGCACATTTTATTACCCCAAGGAGCACCATGTTTGATCTTGCTGGTATATTGAGATTTTTTTTATATATGAGGAACGCGCATTCAACATGTAATCGGACATACCAAGGACTCTCACGTGTCACAGCACACATAAAAGTTGCCTTTGAAAGTATGTGACTGTGACAAACTGAGATCACACACTTGCCTTCCCTCATGGATTAAACATTTTTCATGCAAAAAACAAAACTATTTAATGGGAAAGTTTTTTCTGAACACAAATTGTTCTTAAAGGTCACTTAAAGGGACATAAAAGGTTCCTGGATTTCACAAGTAATATAATATACCAATGTATTTCTTTACTTTTGTGAATTTTATTTTATTAGGAAGTGCTTAAAAGCTCTGTTTTTTTTCTTCCTAAAATCTTACAAATGGTTCCTAACTGGTTTTCCATGTTGAATTGAGTTTACTATGCATGGCCACGGATGCCACACATTTGTTTCTTGGACAGATGAAGTCCTGGTTGACATACAGTAAAATAAGTAGTAACTTATTTTAAAAAAAATATCATTTTAAAAATAAAATATTTGGTTTTACTAAAACCTTTTGCATTTAGGCTGTATGTACGAAACAAAAGGTTGCGTGGCACGTAAGCAATGTAAAATCCACAAGAATGTCAAATCCCTGGGTAAGCTCCCCAAAGCAGGGATTGGGGACTAATTACACAGCTACAAGATAACGAGCTGATTGGAGTGACAGCTCTACAGGACATAAGCATGTCCCAGATCTAATTATTTAGACTTGTTTATGTGATACATGTGTGTCATTGTCTGTATCTATGTGTGGGTCTGTCATTGAGTGTGTAAGTGTGTTTCTATATGTGTGACAAAGGGTACATTTCCCAAGCCATTGCAGGGTCTGTGATGTAACACAGCTGTGTATCGCAGCCCCTTAAGGAAATCACTAAATAAGTTAACTCGTAACGTCTAATCCCATTATGAGCCATCAACATCATTGCAATGTAATGGTGTGTTAATGGCAGTAATCTCCATCACAGTATTTACTTATAACTTCTCTCCTATCCATTCTCTGCTATGCAGCAAGTAGTGATGTGGCTATTATTAATTGCATGACTAAGTATATGCTGTAAGACATATATAAAATGCTATGGATATGTGTATTACATATGCTATTCTCCAGATAATTCTTGTTTTAATAGCAACTGCTATCTAAACATATTTGGCTCTCCATCTTCTATTAAAATAGGAATCTATTATTGCATTACATTTGCCATCCACATTGCTTACATGCCATATCACGAACATTATATTCAGAGCTCACAACCCGTGTCTATTTGATACGTACCTGGCTGATATGTGACTCCCTAACTTGTTCTTGGCCTTTCTCAGGACATAGTGACACACATTCCTTGTCTGCTCCTTTATCCACCGGATATCCTCAGGAACATCAGGGAGCCACTCCAGGAGCCTGCAGAGAGTTGGAGGAACGGTGAGACTCAGTTTGTCACAATGATCATTTTTTTCAACTAGACATGCTCTTTTTTTATTATCCTCCACTGCTAATCATAATTAAATGTGGAGGCTGGATCTTTGGATAAAATATCTCTAGCCTTTTGTAAGGCACATCCACTTAGAATTTGTAATTACAAGCAATCTTATTATTTTTATTTTATATGTACTTTTATGTTCAAAAAGTCTGATCTTTCCTGTGTCACTTTATAAAATAATAGCATGTATCTGCCAGGGCAAAAAGACATGGAAGGTTCCCGGTTTATAATATTACAATAAACTACCCAAGTGTTTATTTGTATATTGAAATAAGATTTAATTAACAAGTGCTTAAAAGCTCTATTTTTACTCCGGGAAACCTTCCATACAGTCACTGCAAAGCTCCACCCCCTGTAACTCATGTATACAATATGTCTAAATGAACTAGCCAATGAAGGCTGTGTCTCAGAAGCAATGTCATCTGGTGGGGTTTCCAAACCTATGTTTTTGTTTATGAGTTTTTTCTTATAAAAGGTTATAATGAATTAGTGTATGGTTACCTGAGTGCATGTTGTGGGTGATCACCATCTGTACCTTATTGTTACACCCTGTAGTACATCCTTATACGGACACTAATGATATTTATTATCTGGCATATCCATAAAGGTTATTGTGGGGCACTAGAAGGTACAATCATTTTCTTCCTTCACTGAGAAGATTACTTAATGTATTTACTGTATGTATGCTGTGTAGAACTAACCCTAAAAGACCACAGTGCTATGACTCTTTCTATATAATCTTTTGAACATCTAATCTTCAAAAAGGGCAAGGTGTTTTTAGAAAATAAAAAAATAACACCGAATTTATGTTATATTTTGTATCCATGTGTCCAATTCATTAATTTCAACTGATTCTGTCTATTAATTCATGGAATAAGTATTCATTAAACCTAACGAATGCATTGCACATGCCACATTCCCATTGTGCAGATGTAAACTTCCTCTTTGCATTCAAAGTCTCCTCCCACCTCACTGGAAACTATAATGGTAGATTCCACAGCAGCATAATTGCATGTAAAAGTAACAATTAACAGGATGTATATCTTTTTGCATAAAAAAAAACAAAAAACATGTTGTCTATTTTCAAATACATCTTCAAAAAAGGATATTTTAAATGTATGATCATATTGGTTCTTTACAAATATATATTTTTGGTTTAGTTTAAAGTAAAATAGAAAAAGCCTAGGTCCAGGTAAAAGATTTTCACAACTCTATAAATATAATAATGGTGACTGGGGTAGCCAACTTTTGCGCGCTAGACAAATGTGCGCCGATGCATTAGCGAAACCGACAAAAGCGCACGCGACATCTGAGCGCAGGTAAGGACTTAAGGGTTAACTTAGGTGTGTTAGCTTTTAGAGTTAGGGGTCTTTGGGTGGGCTTAGGAGTGTTAGGTTTATAGGACTGTGGGTTAGGGGTGTTAGGTTTAGGGGTCTTAGGGTTAAGCATGGGGTCAGAGGGGTTAGGGTGAGGCATACGTTCTGAGGGTTAGGCATGGTGTCAGAGGGGTTAGGCATAGGGTCTGAGGGTTAGGCATAGGGTCAGCGGGGTTAGGCATTGGGTCTGAGGGTTAGGCATGTGGTCTGAGTGTTAGGCTTAGAGGTGCTCGGCCCATTAGGGGATACATAATACAACTTGCGCTTTTTCTCCGTGCGTATTTCCCAACTGCTTGCTACTGTCGCCGGGCTTTTATCGGCGCGCATTTGCCCTGCGCCCTAAACTTGTGGTGCAGGTGATTGGACATAGGAAAGTGATAAAGAGGATTTCAGAAGGCTTGATTATAGCACCCCTAGTGGGTACAGCAGGTAACACACAAACAGGCAAAAATAAAGCGATCACTACATGGTAAAAAAAATGGGAAAATGTCATAGGACTTGTTTTAATTAAACAAAAAAAATATGTTGATGCTTCTACAGGTCCCTGGAATTATCTATGACAGATTGGTGTATTTTGGTACATGAGAGGGGAGATGCCCACTGTAAAGCAGCTCGTTTCCAGAACTGGTCAAATCCGACTTTATAAAGCCAACTTTATTATTTGAATTTGTAATAAATGCAAATGCCATTGTATTTTTATTTTGAAAACCCCTAAGAGAAAAAGCCATGTATTCTCATGCAAGTTTACACGAATATGCTAAATTACTGCGCTTCTTCTTTGTGCCAAGACAACATTTTGAAACAGGAAACAAATCTTTACTGTTGTCGGCTTCTTACCTGACAGTAAATGATAAGGCAGACTCCAGGGGTAGGGTGTATGGCAACATCATAACCGATGCCAAGCGCACTGGCAACATGTTCGATATTGACAGGTATACACTGCGCTTCTCCATGCAGGCCTCTAGGAGAGCTGTGGGAGCAAGGAACAGAGCGTAAGCTCTACAGGCAAGAAATAGAAAATATGTCTAGAATCTGTAACAAGATAGTATTTGGAGAAAAAAAAGCTAATATGAACCCATTTATATGTCCTGAGGATGTCAGGAGACGTTTTTTTCCAACAGAACATAGTCATGGATTGGGGTACAGTGCCAGAACCCACTCACAGACAGCAGTTTTACCATTATATGGGCTCATGAGTGTGAGGATGGTTCTGTGAACTGCGAGATGAAGCTGCTGAGAGTACCCAAACCATGAAGTATGCTATGGTGGGTAGAACGATGATTGAGAAGCCCTCACTATATACACAGTTCGGAAAGAAAAATCCATTCTGAGTACTTTCCCAGGCAGGCAGCTCTTTTTTCTGATAGTAAATAATATTCCCATTGCCACTAAGAGTTATGGGTACAGATATGCAAATCAGGCTCCATCTGTATCTCTTTTGTCTAAATAGATACCACTTAACCACTTTCAGCCATATCTCGAGTTATCTATAACAATATATTTGGCTTTATTGCTCTATAGACTGAATAAGTCCCAGACGTTATTTACCTTGGTTAAGTCTCTGTGGTAGATGCTCAAATATATGCTCTTCAGCTGCCTCCAGGGCGGCATTCTCTGCTGCAGGCTCCGCCTCTTCATTATTCTTTTCATCCGGATTGGCTGGAATTTCAGGTGCAGGTAAAGCTAGCGTTCTCATAGGTCGAGGTTGATTTAGGAGCCCTGAAACAGAATGAACAGCTGAAAACTAGATTTCATAACACACTATAAAAGAATAACCATAGGCCACTAAGGTTTGTCGTTCACCAACTGAGCATTCAAAAAAACCTAATAACTCAGTACAAACTCAACTGTCTGATACTGTATATACTAATATATATTATTATTATATATTAATAATAAATATTGATACTAATATGCATGATAAAACATTTGAGACTTCAATGTACTTGAATTTATCTTGGTTGGGATCATATTAATGCAAAAAAATAAATAGTTTAAAGCACGACTGTGAAAGTAAAAGACAGGATCAGCTGACAAAAGAAAATAAATCCCTGTAGTAAAGAATAATTTTATATAAAAGATTTAAAAAAAAATAATCTGTGTGTTTTTTTGTTTCTAAATTTTTTTTCCCCATTATTAGTTTTAGTTATTCAAAAGACCATATAGAAAAAAAATGATCACAGTGTTCATTTAATAAATCATGACATGGATCTTCTATATGAGGAATATCTGGATAAAAGGTGCAGGTTGTTTATAGAATACATACAGCATTCAATGCTAACTCAACTCTTTACAATGAAATATGATTTAGTAATAGATTTCCATGAGATAAAACAAACCAAGGCCTTTAGCTTCTCTCACACATGTTCAATAATGTGCATTAAAAGATGGATCATTTAGAAAATAGCTAGGCTACATACATCAAAGTATTTTGGTAAAAGTTAAAATAAGAATAAAATCATTTAAGAAGCAAATCAATGATAACATTCATGGCTTAAATCAGTAGAGATCATAAATAAATATATATATATATATATATATATATATATATATATATATATATATATATATATATATATATATATATATATAGGGCCTCATTCGATTGAGATTTGGCCAATTGAATGGGGCTCTAAATAGGCACATAACATATTTTTTTAAAGAAGTTTTTAGTTAGTAAGCATCTATCCAAAAGCAAGGTTTCGACTAACTAAAAACTTCTTTAAAAAAAATGCTATGTGCTTATTTAGAGCCCTATTCAATTGGCCAAATTGCAATTGAATGAGGGCCATAGTAAATAAATAATACATTTGTGTTCACATTTGAATGTCTAAAACAAGTTTAAAAAAAAACTAATTCCAGCTCAGAATTCCGAGAAAAACAGTTATTACACTGCATTCTGGGAAGGTGAGCAGGGACACACAAATATGGCCACAAATGTCTCGCTCTTCAATCCATAGCCATTTTCAAACATGGCTTCCTTTAAGCTTATGCCTGCTGTATTATCAGTTATATATATATACACACACACACACATACATGTATGATGGCTTAAAATGTGATTCTTACTCATTGTTTTTTAGTGAAATATATATTTTTTCACATGTTATCATATTTAGTAGCTCATGTTTGATTTAAAAAAAAAAACCCTGAAAAAACCTTCCTCTCAGATGACTATTTTCTGTTTTGAACTTGACTACATGCATATAAGTCATTTTATCCGCAGTAAGTTATGGAGGGTTATACTGGGCAATTATCTTAGTCCGACCTTCTTATAACTAATGAGACCGTAGATTTATGTTGTACATTACAGAACACTTTAAACAAGTCATGCAAAGTTTAAAGTCATTGGTTTAATTGAATTTATTAAACAAAATGCTGAAGCGGGTGTTTTAGAAACATTACACTCTTTCTTGGATAAATGTGGCCCTTAATAAAACATGGATGTGAACATTAATATGAATTCAAAAGTTAATGTTTTAAGCATTCCAACTAGTATATAAATGAATGAAATATAGTCTATAAAAGTAGCATAAAACCAGCTACAGCGAAAAAGTATTTGCTCCTCCTTTGGCTTGACCGGTATAAGCTGGGAAAGGGTTTTGTCCAATAAAGAATAATTGAACATTCATAAATCCGACACACAAGGACAAACCTAACTCCACACTATTACTTTTGATAGGCTTAGGTCAGAAGTTTGGCCTCCAAATCACTTGTTATACAAGCTAGCCCCTAACAACTTTTTGTTTTATCCTTTTATTTATCGTTTTTTACATACATAATCCAACCGAAAAAACAATATCACAAACAATAAAATGTGTACATCATACATCCTTATACTTACTAAATCCATGTATACAAGTTATACAGATACTCATACATACATTCATGGAGCAGAAGAGAATATTATTTACCTATAAATCTACATGGTAATGCCTATCCCAGATAGACCAGTTATTTACTTTAGAGATCTTAATATCCAAATTATAAAGTTATTGCTCTAAATGTCTATTTTTATTAAAAACGGTTAACATTTTCATTTAATGAGTATAGGTTTGTTTTTACTTTTTACCTATTAACTACTATTACTATTTTGTATAAATCAGGTCTTTTCTACATATTCAAAACTTTCTGGCAATATATGAAATTAAAAAAAAGTTTATTCCAAAACCTGAAATAGCTTTAACAATCTTGGAAATATATACAGAGCATACAATCCAAACATTCTTGATGGAGTTGCATTCCCACCATTTATGTTTATGAGAACCTTTTTGATCGCATTGTCTCCAACATTTGTCCAGGCTATTATCCTTCCTCATTATCACGATTTGGAGGGAACTAAATACCATCTTTGTGTAGTTTTATAGTAGGCTTCTCTAAGTGCTTGATTTTTAATAACTTTCTGTGTTTATTCAAACACCTTAAACTATTTCTCTACAGACCAAACAGAATTAAAGTCTCTTTCCCATGTTCTCAGTTTTCAACAAATTATGCGGTCTTTTCAAAACATTAAAACATTTAGAGATCAAATGTTTGCCATTATTTTGTACAGATAGCTTTTCAAAATTGGGAGAGATCTCTAGTTTCTGATAATTTATACGAGGTGAGCCATCAAAGGCGCTCATAGCACTGCGAGCCTCACAATGCAAGGCGAGCAGTTGGAGCATGTGGGACTTAGGTTGCAATGAGCGCCGAAGGCGCTTATTTGACAGCGAACCTCCCGAAGCGAGGCAAACAGTGGAAGCACGCGGAAATTAGGCTGCAAAAGACTGTGGAACTTTGCCGCAACTGCGAGCCTCGCAAAGCGATGCGAGCAGTTGAGGCAAGCGGGACTTAAGCCGAAAGACGAAACTGACCTTGAAAAACAACTAATATGCAAAATAAATCACTTACACACTCACACACAGAATAGTGGGAGACCCAGGAAGCCTGTGAGTCAGGTTGCAAGTTAATTTGAGCCATATTTGCAATTTTTACACGATCGAAAATCACCTAAGCGAGAAAAAAGATGGCTGCTGAAAAACCGCAACACTACAAAAACGAGGCAGAAGGACGTAAAACTAGCCCGTAGGATGGAAAAACAAGCCCTAATCAGTAACACTTAATGCAAGCCAGTAACACATTACCCAAGGCAGTAACACTCAAGTGCGACGCCTATAAAGTACACAGGGTAAGAGGCTTGCAAGTTGAGGCTGCATTGAGTGCAAAAAGTGCTCAGAGGGCCCATAGCCTCGCATTGTGTGGCAAATACCATTGCCAGGCTTACAATTTTACCCCCATAATTTTTGACTGGCAATTTCCTAGTGGTAGAATTAAGCCTTGGTTTCTTCCCTTTATATATAAAATTGTGTAATGATTGCAATTTCTTTAAGATAGTATGAAGAACCTCCAATGGGAGACACGTAAATAAATCATAAATACTCTGCATGGTAGACATTTTAATGGTGGCAACTCTACCTAACCATGATAAAGCTGTTTTCTAATTAACTAATATTATTTTAATCTTATCATATAATTTAGAGTAGTTTAACCCAACCAAGTCATCTAGTTTGTCTATAAAAACAATTCCCAAGTAAATTAAATATTCAGAGTTCAAATTGACTACACAGATCTTCCTCACTATTTTAACTTATGATCAATGCTTCTGTTTTAGCCATATTGACCTTATTGTATGAAATGTTCCTAAAGCCTTCAATCAAATTCTTAGCATATTTAAGAAACACAGTAGAATTTGAAACAGTAAGGATAATATTATCAGCAAAAAGCATAATTTCATGAGACTTTCCTTGATCCTTACACCCTCAATATTCTCTGCCATCCTAATAGCATCTGCCAAGGTCTCCATCATGAAGGCAAAAACCAATGGAGAGAGAGGACATCCCTGGCGAGTCCCATGTCTAATCACAATTTTTTTATTTTATTTACAATATGCCATTATATCTATAAGCTTTGTTGTGTCAGAACGTTGATGTTCATTCATAAAATCATATTAATCCTCATGCTAAAATTTTAAAATAGATTTTTATATCCAAATTTAACATCAAGATAGGTCTATAGTTCCTACAAAGGCTGGAATATTTATCTTGTTTTGGGATATTTATTATAGCGGCTTCTAACATTTCTGGGGGAGCTTTGCCTTCTGTTTTAATTTTGTTAAAACTTTAACCAACAGTTTAGCTATATTGATTTAAAAGTCCTATAATAGTAATTAAAAAATCCATCCGGCCCAGGAGCTGAATTTAACTTTATTCTGGTAATTACAGTTTCTATTTCATTAATATTGATGTCTTTATTTCATTATTTATCTTAGTGATAAATAAGGAACTATTTATTTCCTCTTTACTGGGTTTCTTAAAGTGTATTCTGTCTTCTAAATTCTAGAGGTCCTTATAGAATTCATAAAAGGCCTTTCCAATATCTTCTGTTCTCTTATAGGATTTGTTATTATCATCTTATATTTCTTCTTGTGAAAGTCTTTTTAATTTGTAGGCTAAAATCTTACCCTCTTTTTTACTTTCTAAAATTATTCCACCCCTTTTAAAGATTAGTTATTAAACAAACAAAAAAAAACAAACAACATACTCAATGGTCCTTTAACATTACCAAAAATGTATAACATTATGGCACCACTAGATGGCACAAAAAATAATGTTTACATTGATATTGCCACCAGAGGTCGCCGGAGAGCAATGATGCGTTTTGTTCATGCCAAGCGGATAAATAGTAATCAGATCTGCAGAGCTCCATAAAGAGTACAATATATACATGAGATATTAATTAATCAGAGTGTAATTATTCTAATGTGCAATAGTAGCTGAGGTCCCTAATCCTGACATCTTAAAATGTATACGTTAAAGGAAGCATTTAAAAGAACATGTCAAAACTTAATTGGAATTAACAGGAAATGCACACTTTAGTCTGCAGATCTCATTGGCTGGCAGAGGGCAAGCCCTCAAGAAACTTCTGAATAAGTTTGTGTGCTCAGAGACTTTTATTTAAAAAAAGAAAAAATCCAGTGGCACATTAACAAATACCCCCTTTCTGATGCAACAAAAATATTTCCACGTCCATTTAATATTCAATGTTAATTTATGCCTGTACCTCTACATACATAATTATTTTGTCAAATTAAACTACATTTTACTTACCATTCCTTTTTAAGAAATGTAAAGCGTCCGCGTACCCCTGCTTACACATGTCCTTTAGTACCTATGACAAATAACAGAGAGATTGGTCCACGGTATAAATGGCAGCAGATTTTAAATACACACAAAAACAATCAAATAATAAGTTAATTTCAAAAAAACTATTTATAAACATTAATTTATAAAATTTACATATCTTACAAATTAAATTGTCTAAATTAATTTGTAGCTATTTTTCAAGTCACTATGCTCCCTTACAATAAGGTATCACATCTCATCCTTACCTGGGATCTGGTCACTATGCTCCCTTACAATGAGGTATCACATCCCATCCTTACCTGGGGTCTGGTCACTATGCTCCCTTACAATGAGGTATCACATCCCATCCTTACCTGGGGTCTGGTCACTATGCTCCCTTACAATGAGGTATCACATCTCATCCTTACCTGGTATCTGGTCACTATGCTCCCTTACAATGAGGTATCACATCTCATCCTTACCTGGGGTCTGGTCACTATGCTCCCTTACAATGAGGTATCACATCTCATCCTTACATGGGATCTGGTCACTATGCTCCCTTACAATGAGGTATCACAGCTCATCCTTACATGGGATCTGGTCACTATGCTCCCTTACAATGAGGTATCACATCTCATCCTTACCTGGGGTCTGGTCACTATGCTCCCTTACAATGAGGTATCACATCTCATCTTTACCTGGGATCTGGTCACTATGCTCCCTTACAATGAGGTATCACAGCTCATCCTTACATGGGATCTGGTCACTATGCTCCCTTACAATGAGGTATCACAGCTCATCCTTACCTGGGATCTGGTCACTATGCTCCCTTACAATGAGGTATCACATCTCATCCTTACCTGGGATCTGGTCACTATGCTCCCTTACAATGAGGTATCACATCTCATCCTTACCTGGGATCTGGTCACTATGCTCCCTTACAATGAGGTATCACATCTCATCCTTACATGGGATCTGGTCACTATGCTCCCTTACAATGAGGTATCACATCTCATCCTTACATGGGATCTGGTCACTATGCTCCCTTACAATTAGGTATCACATCTCATCCTTACCTGGGATCTGGTCACTATGCTCCCTTACAATGAGGTATCACATCTCATCCTTACATGGGATCTGGTCACTATGCTCCCTTACAATGGGGTA
Organism: Discoglossus pictus; assembly: GCA_027410445.1. Classification (NCBI taxonomy): domain Eukaryota; kingdom Metazoa; phylum Chordata; class Amphibia; order Anura; family Alytidae; genus Discoglossus; species Discoglossus pictus. The sequence goes on from CM050175.1 coordinate 30,725,571, forward strand.
TCACATCTCATCCTTACCTGGGATCTGGTCACTATGCTCCCTTACAATTAGGTATCACATCTCATCCTTATCTGGGATCTGGTCACTATGCTCCCTTACAATGAGGTATCACATCTCATCCTTACCTGGGGTCTGGTCACTATGCTCCCTTACAATGAGGTATCACAGCTCATCCTTACCTGGGATCTGGTCACTATGCTCCCTTACAATTAGGTATCACATCTCATCCTTACATGGGATCTGGTCACTATGCTCCCTTACAATGAGGTATCACAGCTCATCCTTACCTGGGATCTGGTCACTATGCTCCCTTACAATAAGGTATCACATCTCATCCTTACATGGGATCTGGTCACTATGCTCCCTTACAATGAGGTATCACATCTCATCCTTACCTGGGATCTGGTCACTATGCTCCCTTACAATGAGGTATTACATCTCATCCTTACCTGGGGCTCAGGTGGGAACAGGGCCTTTGACAGCCGGTACAGGTTGCTGAGGTTAAACTGAATGCTGGTGTTGGTGACTCGCAGCTCGTGAATATTAGTGCAGCCATCCCGAGGACAAATGTCACTCTCCCCTGAGAAGGGGGACACAGTAATTGTGTTTTTCAACTCGTACTGGGGCAGATTGTCAGAAATGCCCCCATCCACGTACCTCTGAGAAAGGAAGCAGATGGTCGGTTAGTGACATGCCATGGCATGAAATAACGGTTATGTTTCAGTTAAATCTAAGTATATTATAAATGAAAAAGCCCATCTACAGAAGATAACTATGTATGTAAACATTATTATTATTTATATTATTAATAGTAACTTGTTCGTCATAAATTACAGTATCATATGTTATGTTTAATTGTCCGTTCTGTCTCTCTCTGTGCGCCCCCTCAGTGAGCCTTCTCTCTTTGCGCTGTCTCTGTCTGTGTACGCTCTCGCTCTGTGCCCTGTGTGCTCGCTGTTTCTCCTCTCTCTCCCTTCCCCCCTCTCTTTCTGCATCCCTCCCTCTCCCTCCCTCCTGCAAAGAGAACGCAACTGCACATGCGCCACATTGCCTCACTCACTTTTTCTCTGCTTCCCACCCTCTCTCCTTCCCCTCTCTCTCTCTGCTTACCTCACTCTTTTTCTCTCCCTCCTTCTCTATCTCTCCCTGCCTGCCTCCCTCCCTCCTGCGAAGAGGACACAACTGCACATGCGCCACATTGCCTCCCTCACTTTTTCTCTGCTTCCCACCATCCCTCTCCCTTTGTGCCTCCTTCTCCCTCCTCTCTCTCCCTCCCTGCCTCCCTCTCTCTCCCTGCATCCCTCCCTCCTGCGAAGAGGACGCAACTGCACATGCGCCACATTGCCTCCCTCACTTTCTCTCTGCTTCCCACCCTCCCTCCCTTTGTGCCTCCTTCTCCCTCCTCTCTCTCCCTCCCTCTGCATCCCTCCCTCCTGCGAAGAGGACACAACTGCACATGAGCCACATTGCCTCCCTCGCTTTCTCCCTGCTTCCCTCCCTCCCTTTGTGCCTTTTGCTCCCTCCGTCCTCTCACTCCCTTCTGCCTCCCTCTCTCTCTCTGCATCCCTCCCTCCTGCGAAGAGGACGCAACTGCACATGCGCCACATTGCCTCCCTCACTTTCTCTCTGCTTCCTACCCTCCCTCCTTCCCCTCTCTCTCTCTGCTTACCTCCCTCTTTTTCTCTCCCTCCTTCTCTATCTCTCCCTGCCTCCCTCCCTCCTGCGAAGAGCACACAACGGCACATGCGCCACATTGTCAAACATGAGCAGTTGTGCGATTTTACAATCTGTACGGGTAATAGCTTGCGAGTAATGCCTGCCTGGAACGCACCTTGCACGCTTTACTCACAAGCGGAAAACTATTACAGTGCATAATTATTATTTCTAATGCAGCTCACATCATCTAATATATTAACTTCATATAGCTGAAAATAATTCACAGCAACGCCTTATCTTATTTACACTAGAGACAGATTCTAGAAACTTCCGTTCTGTATGGCAGAAAGTTCCGTCTGTCCTTTCACATGGAAGTGATTGAATGTGATTGCAGTGAGGGCTGAGGCTCGGTGACACAGAGGACACTTGTCACATCCCATCTACTCAACAGAGCGAGAGGCCATTAATAGAAAAGGTGCAGGCATCAGAGGTATGTTATAGGAGTGTCTCTTTAATGTTCTGTTTTCCCCACAGAGAACACTGTTCACTTGACCGCCAAGGATTCTGGGTAGTGACATGCAAATATGGCTCAAATTGTGCCAGGTTTTGTGTTAGTCTGAATTCTCTTTCTCCAGAATTGTCCACAAACACTAAAACATTCTGGATTCAGTCTGCACACACTCAGTTGTGTCAATTTCATACGACTACAAAATAAAAATAATATAGCCACACCACCAGGGGGTAATTATTGGCAATAATCACTCATAGGAAAGAGATAACAGAATATGCTTGGTGGGTGGATCGGTCAGGAGTCTCTCGTAGCATCATTGCACAATGGAAAAAACAAACATGTTTTTTACTTTAAGTCTGAACATAATGAAACAGCTAGATTTTAATTAGAAATAATAAAGTTTAATGCCTTTGCCGGGCCCTGGAGGGATCCAGGATACTTTGTTTGTGAGAGGGGGGTTTAAATGTCTGGAGAGTTAATGTTGTAGAGAATGATTCAACAATACTGTGTGATGAGGAATGGGTGTGTGGTGTCAATATAAATCATATCTAATTATCAAACAAAGGCTTTAGACTTCTACTTGCAATAATTATTATAAAAAAAACTAGAAAATCACAAGCAGCTTGGGTAGATAAATTAAGATTTTCTCTATTTTTAATTAAGGTTCATGACTCAAACCTATGAGTGTTAGTTTATTGCATAATTTACAATGTATTTCATGAACTACAGCTGTAATGTACTTACCACTCCTTGCAGACTTGGGGGGATCAGCCCACAGTATACAGGTATAAAGGTGCTGCAGACACAGGCCTGGAAGACACAGACCAATGCATTAGAACACAGTGAAGGACCATAAAACATTCAAGGGGGTTATTTAATGGTTCATTGCACTCTGTGTGTGTAAATAGCAGTGGCAGAGCTAGTGAGTGGGGGGCACAGGCGCAAAATAATTAACAACTTGTCTATTAATCCTGTAGGGGCAACAAAAGAAAATAAAAAAATATGTAAATGATCCGATCACCCCTATGGAGATTAGATCACCTTTCTATAAAGTAATTATCTACATTATCATCTAATAAATTAAGATTCCTCCTTTATTGGTAGCAGCAGAGGGCCCCTACCAAGTTGTGGGCCCCGGTGCTTAGCACCTACTGCACCCGCAGCTCTGACACTGGTGGCTAGGATGCAAAATAAAGTGCGGGTTGCTTTGATCAAATTCTATATATATATATATAGTGTCATGGATGGTATTATAATTATGGGAGTTACTTTCTATGTACTATATGAAGCTTATTTTGAGGCACCGGTGAATAAGGGTTAGGAAAAAGCATCAAAATAACCATTTAGAGATATAATTATATACATTTAAGGGTCTTTTTATACTGTAATAAAATGAGCAATTAAAAAGGAATATTGTATTAAATCTCCTTTAGAGCCAACTTCCATGTTGGCTTCTCAGCCAATCACAGGCCATTTGTCTCCCTGATCACTATTGATTGGCTGAGTAGTGTTTAAAGCTGGAACTGGGAAGAAGATACAACTGGACACTAGTTATGGTTTAGGGACAAATTAGTGGGTCTTGCTCTACTAATCACAGGACAACTGTACCAAGTGTAAGGTAATATCTTGTACTAGTCACCTGTATCAACTCATCCTTGGTGTTGAACTCTGACAGCAACACGTTCTCCCCATCGGACACGCGTGTCAGGGATATCCCAAGCCTCCCTGTGGCGTGCACGTGAGCATCATCTGGTAAGGTCTTGAACAGACATGCTCTGATTATCTTTACCAGATTGAAGGAAGGGTGAAGGGGTCCCAAGAACCTCTTCCTGGCCTCCTTGGACACATCAATAATATTGGCCCCGGCTTCTCCTGAAATGAAACGTGTAAAGGACAATTAAGTATGGTCTCTATCTGTACACAGAAACACACTTGCACTTGCACAGCTAAAATAAGTACACTACTCTCTTAAAGAGATACTGACGTCAATGCATTTAAGAGCATGTTTTAAATAGTAAGAATGAGTGAGCTATAATTTAAACAAATACACATTACATTTACATTGGAGAGAATTACTTGATTATGTTATGACTGGTTAAATGATATAGTGGTAAAAATGAATATGCAGGGTTTGGCAAATGTATCAAATACTTAGGAGCCAGAAAGGCTGTTTTTTGAGGTATATACAAAGATACATTATAATTAGGAGCCAGAAGTAAATTATACTTAGAAGCCAGAAGTACAAATTTTAAGATTTTACATTTCCATCACTATTCATATATACTGAATAATTAATATCCTTTTGAATAAATGGCTAGTACAACGTATAGACCGTTTTATGCTCTTTAAGATGAAACAAACTTGTTGATGACATGAATATGATATGATCATGGAACACATACATAACTTCCAAACCACTATAGGAATCTATGTTCCTTGAAGAGTCATTTTATTGTATACTATAAGAAATCAATATCTTCAGCGAGCGTAGGAGGAGGACAAAGGCAGATAAGATATACCCAGTTGTTATGAAGAACTGTGACATTGCAGAACAGGCTTGGGCTTGTTTAAAGTGAACTAGGCTAAAGGCCAATTATTAGTACACATGAACATGAACCTCAGTCAGAGTTCCCAGAATAAACTTCCTCAGATTACAATTCCTTACAATATATTTCTTCTAATTGACTCTCCTTGGAGTAACATCAAAACGATATGAGGCGCAGTGACATACTTTCTCCAGAAATACTTTACCCACAGTGACTACTGTTCTGAGATTATCGTCAGAGAATGACCTTCCATACACTGACCTTACTCTGCGTATCACTTTACCTACACCAATCTTACTACTCAGCATGACCTTGGAGTTATCTTACATGCAACAACTTTCCTCAGAGTATTCAAAGAACCCTTCTTTGCGGTATAATATCTTACTCAAATTATCTTTCCTCAGAGATGCTTTCCTCATATTATCTTTCTTCCAAAAGCCAATCCAGAGGGTGTCCCTTCCCAATATCTACCCTCATGGTTCATTTCTTCTGGAGTATTTATAGAGTACTTTTCCTCACAGCATAAATCCACAGAGTTAATTTCCTCAGAGATATCTATCCTCATGGATCCTTTCCTTGGGAGTATTTATCCTCAATGTTTCTTTGATCAGCATATCTCTCCTTACTGCTCCGTTCGTCATGGTATCGATCCTCATAGTTGCCTTCCTCACAGTATCCATTCCTATCTTGGATATCTCTCTCCAGAGTTCTCTTCCTCTTGGCATATTTTCTCAGATATCTTCTCTTATTATCTTTCCTCACCCTTCAGATTTTTTGTTCAGTTGAGTGCTCCTCTTAGACCAGTATTCCTTCCCATAAGACGCCTTCCTCTGAGTATCCTTCCCTGGACAGTGCCATTGAATCCCAATCTTGAGTACCGACCTGAGCGTGCCCTTATTTTTTCACATTTCAACAGAGCTGCTTTCCTGAAAATATTTTACTCAAAATGATCTACTCACAGTTCCACTCCTAACAGTAGTTTTTCTCAAGTTGTCTTTTCTTAAAGGGATTTTCCCTTCATATCCAAAAGCTACCACTCCTAATAAGACATGTGTACATCAATACTACATAACATGAACCATTATCTATTACATATCCATTCGATACTAGAGGTATCAAACAGGTAAGTATTGGTGGTGGTGGTGGGGCGGAAGTGTTGGGGTGGTGGCGGAGTTTCTAATGGTGCCAGGTAGATCAAGAACTGATAGATGATTTAAACTCTGTGCTGGGAGAATTTCATCCAAATAGTAAAGGTGGGGGAGCAGGGTGAGCATTGGTAAGTTGTGGAACGTGCTCGTATGAGACGGACCGTTAACACAGTGGTGGTAGGGTAGTAGATTATGTTACAATCTTGACCTTGGCATCCATGCTTCCCCCCCCCCCCCCACTTTTCCCCCTGTATTACGCTCCCCTATTGTTTGCACTGTCTCTTTATTTGAGATGTATTCATCCAGCTTACTTACTACAATTTGGGACACAAAGCACACATTGGGAGAGAAGTGGTTAACCCTAGCTGGAATCCCACAGACCTCATTCTGCCCCCCCTCATATCTCATGAGCTGCGGTTTGAATCTGTGTACTGGCTGCACGCCATGTGTGGTAAAGGGCAGGCAGCTAGCCACGCAATAACCCCTGTGACAGGATTAAACGGGGCGGAGGAAGATTTGTGCTGGAGACTGGAGGACACATTAAGTGCCAAAATAGCTTATGACATATAAAAAGTACAACACAATCATTGCAATAACTGTATTAAGATACTCAGCATCATTATACAGTGCAGCATGGTCATTATCAGGGCTGGAAGTGTATAGAGATACTCAGCATCATTATACAGTGCAGCATGGTCATTATCAGGGACTGGAAGTGTATAGAGATACTCAGCATCATTTTACAGTGCAGCATGGTCATTATCAGGGACTGGAAGTGTATAGAGATACTCAGCATCATTATACAGTGCAGCATGGTCATTATCAGGGGCTGGAAGTGTATAGAGATACTCAGCATCATTATACAATGCAGCATGGTCATTATCAGGGCTGGAAGTGTATAGAGATACTCAGCATCATTATACAATGCAGCATGGTCATTATCAGGGACTGGAAGTGTATAGAGATACTCAGCATCATTATACAGTGCAGCATGGTCATTATCAGGGGCTGGAAGTGTATAGAGATACTCAGCATCATTATACAGTGCAGCATGGTCATTATCAGGGCTGGAAGTGTATAGAGATACTCAGCATCATTATACAGTGCAGCATGGTCATTATCAGGACTGGAAGTGTATAGAGATACTCAGCATCATTATACAGTGCAGCATGGCCATTATCAGGGCTGGAAGTGTATAGAGATACTCAGCATTATTATACAGCGCAGCATGGTCATTATCAGGGCTGGAAGTGTATAGAGATACTCAGCACCATTATACAGTGCAGCATGGTCATTATCAGGGCTGGAAGTGTATAGAGATACTCAGCATCATTATACAGTGCAGCATGATCATTATCAGGGCCTGGAAGTGTATAGAGATACTCAGCATCATTATACAGTGCAGCATGGTCATTATCAGGACTGGAAGTGTATAGAGATACTCAGCATCAGTATACAGTGCAGCATGATCATTATCAGGGGCTGGGAGTGTATAGAGATACTCAGCATCATTATACAGTGCAGCATGGTCATTATCAGGGGCTGGAAGTGTATAGAGATACTCAGCATAATTATACAGTGCAGCATGGTCATTATCAGGGGCTGGAAGTGTATAGAGATACTCAGCATCATTATACAGTGCAGCATGGTCATTATCAGGGCTGGAAGTGTATAGAGATACTCAGCATCATTATACAGTGCAGCATGGTCATTATCAGGACTGGAAGTGTATAGAGATACTCAGCATCATTATACAGTGCAGCATGGTCATTATCAGGACTGGAAGTGTATAGAGATACTCAGCATCATTATACAGTGCAGCATGATCATTATCAGGGGCTGGAAGTGTATAGAGATACTCAGCATCATTATACAGTGCAGCATGATCATTATCAGGGGCTGGAAGTGTATAGAGATACTCAGCATCATTATACAATGCAGCATGGTCATTATCAGGGCTGGAGGTGTATAGAGATACTCAGCATCATTATACAGTGCAGCATGATCATTATCAGGGACTGGGAGTGTGTAGAGATACTCAGCATCATTATACAGTGCAGCATGGTCATTATCAGGGACTGGAAGTGTATAGAGATACTCATCATCATTATACAGTGCAGCATGGTCATTATCAGGGGCTGGAAGTGTATAGAGATACTCAGCATCATTATACAGTGCAGCATGGTCATTATCAGGGCTGGAAGTGTATGGAGATACTCAGCGTCATTATACAGTGCAGCATGGCCATTATCAGGGGCTGGGAATGTATAGAGATACTCAGCATCATTATACAGTGCAGCATGGTCATTATCAGGGGCTGGGAATGTATAGAGATACTCAGCATCATTATACAGTGCAGCATGGTCATTATCAGGGACTGGAAGTGTATAGAGATACTCAGCATCATTATACAGTGCAGCATGGTCATTATCAGGGCTGGAAGTGTATAGAGATACTCAGCATCATTATACAGTGCAGCATGGTCATTATCAGGGCTGGAAGTGTATAGAGATACTCAGCATCATTATACAGTGCAGCATGGTCATTATCAGGGCTGGAAGTGTATAGAGATACTCAGCATCATTATACAGTGCAGCACAGTCATTATCAGGGACTGGAAGTGTATAGAGATACTCAGCATCATTATACAGTGCAGCATAGTCATTATCAGGGGCTGGAAGTGTATAGAGATACTCAGCATTATTATACAGTGCAGCATGGTCATTATCAGGGGCTGGAAGTGTATAGAGATACTCAGCATCATTATACAGTGCAGCACAGTCATTATCAGGGACTGGAAGTGTATAGAGATACTCAGCATCATTATACAGTGCAGCATAGTCATTATCAGGGGCTGGAAGTGTATAGAGATACTCAGCATTATTATACAGTGCAGCATGGTCATTATCAGGACTGGAAGTGTATAGAGATACTCAGCATCATTATACAGTGCAGCATGGTCATTATCAGGACTGGAAGTGTATAGAGATACTCAGCATCATTATACAGTGCAGCATGATCATTATCAGGGACTGGGAGTGTGTAGAGATACTCAGCATCATTATACAGTGCAGCATGGTCATTATCAGGGACTGGAAGTGTATAGAGATACTCAGCATCATTATACAGCGCAGCATGGTCATTATCAGGGGCTGGAAGTGTATAGAGATACTCAGCATCATTATACAGTGCAGCATGGTCATTATCAGGGCTGGAAGTGTATAGAGATACTCAGCGTCATTATACAGTGCAGCATGATCATTATCAGGGGCTGGGAATGTATAGAGATACTCAGCATCATTATACAGTGCAGCATGGTCATTATCAGGGGCTGGGAATGTATAGAGATACTCAGCATCATTATACAGTGCAGCATGGTCATTATCAGGGACTGGAAGTGTATAGAGATACTCAGCATCATTATACAGTGCAGCATGGTCATTATCAGGGCTGGAAGTGTATAGAGATACTCAGCATCATTATACAGTGCAGCATGATCATTATCAGGGGCTGGAAGTGTATAGAGATACTCATCATCATTATACAGTGCAGCATGGTCATTATCAGGACTGGAAGTGTATAGAGATACTCAGCATCATTATACAGTGCAGCATGGTCATTATCAGGGCTGGAAGTGTATAGAGATACTCAGCATCATTATACAGTGCAGCACAGTCATTATCAGGGACTGGAAGTGTATAGAGATACTCAGCATCATTATACAGTGCAGCATAGTCATTATCAGGGGCTGGAAGTGTATAGAGATACTCAGCATTATTATACAGTGCAGCATGGTCATTATCAGGACTGGAAGTGTATAGAGATACTCAGCATCATTATACAGTGCAGCATGGTCATTATCAGGACTGGAAGTGTATAGAGATACTCAGCATCATTATACAGTGCAGCATGGTCATTATCAGGGGCTGGAAGTGTATAGAGATACTCAGCATCATTATACAGTGCAGCATGATCATTATCAGGGGCTGGAAGTGTATAGAGATACTCAGCATCATTATACAGTGCAGCATGATCATTATCAGGGGCTGGAAGTGTATAGAGATACTCATCATCATTATACAGTGCAGCATGGTCATTATCAGGACTGGAAGTGTATAGAGATACTCAGCATCATTATACAGTGCAGCATGATCATTATCAGGGGCTGGAAGTGTATAGAGATACTCAGCATCATTATACAGTGCAGCACAGTCATTATCAGGGACTGGAAGTGTATAGAGATACTCAGCATCATTATACAGTGCAGCATAGTCATTATCAGGGGCTGGAAGTGTATAGAGATACTCAGCATTATTATACAGTGCAGCATGGTCATTATCAGGACTGGAAGTGTATAGAGATACTCAGCATCATTATACAGTGCAGCATGGTCATTATCAGGACTGGAAGTGTATAGAGATACTCAGCATCATTATACAGTGTAGCATGGTCATTATCAGGGGCTGGAAGTGTATAGAGATACTCAGAATCATTATATAGCGTTGCATGCAGAGGATGGACATTTTTAGTATCTTGCAATACTTTCTTATTACTAATGTTATGTTACATGTTTACTGTGAACGGTGTTAAAAGCTTTAGATAAGAGTGCTATATGAATGTAAACAAATAAAACATTATCAGGTAGTGGATAATGCAACAACAAGGCACGGACCCTCTAGACTGTGCTGGGTTACAGCTCTCCCCTCCTCCCGTGTGTGATTTGCTGCAGCCATATCCAGCTAACAGATAACAACACGTTCAATAAACATTTCTAGGAAGCCACTTTCTTAGAAAGTCTCTGGCGTGGGGCCAAAGCAGCCGTATGTATGTATAGAAAAACCAGAGAAGACCTGAAAGAGCTTTATATCTGAGCAGTGAGTACAGTCACACACGTGGTAAAGAAGGAGCGAGTTATAATAGACACTGACCCTCCAGTATGACATTGGTCTGAGTTTAATGAGTCTCCTATTTTGGATATCACAAGTGGACACTAAAGGACATAACGAGCGTCACTGTATCACATTTTATCACGAGAAATAGGATACCTATCGGCTTCTGTCTTACTTCTAGACTTAACAGGAGAAGGTCAGACATGGCCAGGGTCAGATATTGTCCTAAAATGACAACATTTCATTCAAAAGTGGAATATTTGGGAGGGTAGGATGGTCAGAGACCTCCAAGGAGGGACTATTAGCAGAAAGTGAACAGAAGGTCCTGGAACAAAATAATTTGGGAGCCCCAATATGAATTTACTCTATACAAGCAGGTGCCTGGAGGGGTTCAATAAAAAAAGCTAAAAAAATATATATGTAGGTGGTCAGATCACACTTATCACCTTTCAATGTAAATAATGATCTATCCTCTCCCCTAATAATTAAAGAATCATCTTAACTTTAGGCCACTGCTGCTATATTTTAGAAATGAAAACACATTAATATATATATATATATATATATATATATATATATATATATATATATATATATATATATATATCAATCATAGTGCAGAAGCTAGTCCCAAGAATACATTTAGATGTATTTGCATTCAGCTTACCTTATAAAAATGAATGCAGATATACCTTAGCACTAATCATACTTACATTATACAATGTTCATCCCCTACACTGTGTTACTGATTCCTTTATAATGTTGTATATATGCTAATTATTAGCATATAATGCAGCATGTTCCTGTGACAGGAAGTGTATATAGGTATTCTACATTATTTTATGGTGCTATATGTTTGTATTCTGGACAGTAAGTATATAGGGATACTCATCACTATTCTACAGTGCATAATGTTCTTTGTCAGGTTGTGAAAGCGTATACAGACACCCAGCATCGATCTGCAGTGCAGAGTATTAATTATCAATGAATATGTATTCACCACCATTATATAGTACATGTTATCAATATATAGAGACTAGCTACTTTTGACAGGAATACAATTTTAAGCTTAGCAATGCTGTTTGCAACCCAATGTGAGCACCTTCGGCGCTCATTGCGAGTCTCCCCCTCCTCTCCCTTCCCTGTGTCTCCTTCCCCCTCTCCCTTCCTTCCTCCGGGTGTCTCCTTTCCCCCTCCTCTCCCTCCCCTGTGCCTCCCCCCTCCTCTGTGTCTCCTTTTCCACCCTCATCTCCCTCCCCTGTGTCTCCTTTTCCACCTCCTCTCTCTCCCCTGTTTCTCCTATTCCCCCTCCTCTCCCTACCGTGTCTCCTTTTCCCCCTCCCCTCCTCCCGTGTCTCCTTCCCCCCCTTCCTCTCCCTCCCTTGTGTCTACTTTTCCCTGTTCCTTTTCCTCCTGTGTCTCCTTTTCCCCCCTCCTTCCCCTGTGTCTCCTTTCCCCCCTCCTCTCCCTCCTTTGTGTCTCCTTTTCCCCCCTCCTCTCCCTCCCCTGTGTCTCCTTTTCCCACTCCTCTCCCTCCCCTGTGTCTCCTTTTCCCCTCCTCTCCCTCCCTTGTGTCTCCTTTCCTCTCCCTCCCCTGTGTCTCCTTCCCCCCTCCTCTCCCTCCCCTGTGCCTCCCCTCCTCCTCTCCCTCCCCTGTGTCTCCTTTTCCACCCTCCTCTCCCTCCCCTGTGTCTCCTTTCCCCCTCCTCTCCCTCCCTTGTGTCTCCTTTCCCCCTCCTCTTCCTCCCTTGTGTCTCCTTTCCCCCTCCTCTTCCTCCCCTGTGTCTCCTTCCCCCCTCCTCCCCTGTGTCTCCTTTCCCCCTTCTTCTCCCTCCCTTGTGTCTACTTTTCCCCCTCCCTCCCCTGTGTCTCCTTTCACCCATCCTTTCCCTCCCCTGTGCCTCCTTCCCCCCTCCTCTCCCTCCCCTGTGTCTCCTTTCCCCCCTCCTTTCCCTCCCGTGCCTCCATCCCCTCTCCTCTCCCTTCCCTGTGTCTCCTTCCCCCCTCCTCTCCCTCCCTTGTTTCTCCCTTTCCCCCTCCTCTCCCTCCCCTGTGTCTCCTTTCCTCTCCCTCCCCTGTGTCACCTTCCCCCTTCCTCTCCCTTCCCTGTGCCTCCTTCCCCCATTCCTCTCCCTCCCCGGTGTCTCCCCCCCCCCCCGTGTCTCCTTTACCCCCTCCTCTCCCTCCCCTGTGCCTTCCCCCCTGCCCTGTGTCTCCTTTTCCACCCTCCTCTCCCTCCCCTGTGTCTCCTTTTCCACCCTCCTCTCCCTCCCCTGTGTCTCCTTTTTCCCCTCCTCTCCCTCCCCTGTGCCTTCCCCCTGCCCTGTGTCTCCTTTTCCACCCTCCTCTCCCTCCCCTGTGTCTCCTTTTCCACCCTCCTCTCCCTCCCCTGTGTCTCCTTTTCCACCCTCCTCTCCTTCCCCTGTGTCTCCTATTCCCCCTACTCTCCCTCCCCTGTGTCTCCTTTTTCCCCTCCTCTCCCTCCCCTGTGTCTCCTTTTCCACCCTCCTCTCCTCCCCGGTGTCTCCTATTCCCCCTATTTTCCCTCCCCTGTGTCTCCTTTTTCCCCCTCCTCTCCCTCCCCTGTGTCTCCCCCCTCCTCTCCCTCCCCTGTGTCTGTCCCCCTCTCCCTTCCATGTGTCTCTTTCCCCCTCTCCCTCCCTTGTGTCCCCCCTCCTTTCCTTGTGTCTCCCCCCTCCTCTCCCTCCCCTGTGTGTCTTCCCCCCTATCCCTCCCCCGTGTGTCTTCCCCCTCCTCCCTCCCCTGTGTCTCTGCATAATTATTTAAAGGGTCACTGCAGTACAAAGCTTTCTATCACGTATATAAAAGTGCATGTATTGTATATTACAAAAAATTTTCTCATGGGAAAAAAATGATATTAAAAGAAAAAAATTAACACTAAAACAACAGACAGATACAATTATGGCATTTATATTACCTGTGCATTAAGAAAATACTGAGATCCTTTTAATCGTGTCTTCCTGTCTGATTTACATTAACTCTAATGAGAATACAAGCACAATATGTTGAAAATAACACATCCTTAAGGCTCACTGACCCTGTGTTTCCTGTAAAATATTAGGACAGAGGACTAGAAATCTCTCACAATGAAGATTTCATTTTTTTACACTAGATCATTTAATTCTCATACAAGAAAAAAACACGTTTGTAATGCTTATAATATGATTTTTTTACATCAGTGACTGGCAAATAGTTTCACTCGTAGGGCCTCATACGCAGCTCCTGAGTCCTTACATGGGCCTCACAGTGCTGTTGACATTTTTACCTAAAGAAAAAATGTAAATTCCTGTAGAAAAGGAATTATTAAGAAATAGAGATGTAGATAATGAGAAGAAGTATTTAGAAGCACGAGCGGGTATTACTTGCTAGTTTTAGAGAGATATAATGGAGGGGAATGCTCTCCCACTCCAGAGAACTGACTGGGTTGCAAGGGAAGTGCCTGAGGGGCATGTGGCCCCCAGACTGCCCCCCACTCTTATGCATGCATGCTTGAACTATAGTAGCCCTTTAAGGGTCTGAACTGTATTACCAGAGACTTCCAATCTGCTTGTTACTTATTAACCTCCCCTACCGCCTACCTCAGGAATTTGGAAGATAGATGTAAACAGGACTCATGTGAAGGGCGAGTAACTAGGAGAAACACAGATATAAAGTATAGGTGAATGTAATGCAGCCAAGGTGACAAAGCAGAGCTGGGCCCAGGACACGTGACACAGCTGGGCCTCCCACTGCAGGGTGACACAGTTACACAATAGCACCCATGGTGTGTAGGGTAGCACAGTGACGGAACCAACTAGTGTGATGGAGTGTATCCCTCAAACAGCAGGGTAGCACAGTGACAGAACCGACCAATGGCATAGTGTGTACCTTCCACTGCAGGGTGGCACAGTGACAGGACCAACCAATGGCATACGGTGTCCCTCCCATTGCAGGCTGGCACAGTGACAGAACAGACCAATGGCATAGTGTGTACCTTCCACGGCAGGCTGGCACAGTGACAGAACCGACGAATGGCATACCGTGTCCCTCCCATTGCAGGGTGGAACAGTGACAGGACCAACCAATGGCATATTGTGTCTCTCTCATTGCAGGGCGGCACAGTGACAGAACTGACCAATAGCATATTGTGTCCCTCCCATTGCAGGGTGGCACAGTGACTGAACTGACCAATAGCATAGTGAACCCATCCCATTGCAGGGTAGCACAGTGACAGAACAGACCAATGGCATAGTGTGTCCCTCCCATTTCAGGGTGGCACAGTGACAGAACAGACCAATGGCATACTGTGTCCCTCCCATTGCAGAGTGGCACAGTGACAAGACCGACCAATGGCATACTGTGTCCCTCCCATTGCAGGGTGGCACAGTGACAGAACCGACCAATGGCATACTGTGTCCCTCCCATTGCAGAGTGGCACAGTGACAAGACCAACCAATGGCATACTGTGTCCCTCCCATTGCAGAGTGGCACAGTGACAAGACCGACCAATGGCATACTGTGTCCCTCCCATTGCAGGGTGGCACAGTGACAGAACCGACCAATGGCATAGTGTGGCCTTCCCATTGCTGGGTGTCACAGTGACAGAACAGACAAATAGCATAGTGCGTCCCTTCCATTTTAGGGGGTGACACAGTGACAAAACAGACCAGTGACACAGTGTGTCCCTCCCACTTTACAGTAAAATGGTGTTAGGGAGCAGTACACAGCAGGTGACAAGTCTCATATGAATTCCGGGCATGGTGTTCCAGGCATGGTGTTCTGGACACTACTCTGGATTACACTAGTACTGCTCACATACCACAGCACACGTGTCACCCTGTACAGTCATTACAAAGACATTTTAACTTCTCCCTTATACACAGAGGTAGTCCAGACAACATGGCCACAGACAGGTGACACTGTCACAGCAGGGACCTCACAGAGAGCACAGTTTAGTGACTCTACCCCTTCCTTCCTCATTGGCTCCAAATTTCCCATAAAAAATGTAGTAGATGTAGGCCCCATGCCCACAGACATTTAAGGATTTGGCGATGTTTGGTTGGTAACAGCAACCGTAAATGTGCAGTGCCCTTAGCCCAAGATGGCACTGCCATATTCGGATGATGCAACGAAAAAAGAAATATTTATTGCTTTGCTCACACTAATAAGCAGTTACAGGGATGTCGTACCTAAAGGAGTTAGGATTCCTGCCTCTACAAGCTCTTTGACCTAAATGCAAAGTCACATTGGGAATTCTGCACACAGTGTTCTTTGCCCAATGCCAGGGCACAAAAATATACACACAAAGGATAACTGCCAGGAAAGCCCTGTGACTTGGCATGAGATAAGTGTCAGACAGAGCCTGTGAGCAAAGTGATTGACAGGGGCTCATGCTGTGACCGAGAGCGAATGTAGGCCTGTATTATTTGGTTTAGGCCCTAAAGACTAGTCAAGTGTTTACTCTGCCTCATAGGAGTGCCTTAGCTTCCTTTCCATGGCAGAGGAATTTTTAAAGTGCATCTCCATTTAATGACAAACTTGTGCGAATTGGCCACTTCTCCATTATACACCTGGTTTACTTTTTCCTTGAGAATGTGTCTTGGATTGTGAAAGATATGTACTTCTAATGTATTTGCACAATGACTGCATTAGTTCAGAACAATACACTTAGTGTAAAAGCACTTATCATTCAGACTATATATTATTTGAAAATGGTATTTAATTTTGCTACAATAATATTAATTTGGAGGTACACCCCAAAACATGGCACAAAATCATAATTAAAAACATATGGGATTTTATTAGGTACTGTGTATTTATTTATTTTTATGTACTTTTACATGTCTGCCCTCTGCTGCTCATGAACACACATACTCTATAATACTGGATGTGCAGTGTCTTATACTAAGCAATCACTAACCATCTCGTAGAGACATTCTGCAAAATGCTGCTGAGACACTGTGCCTGATAGGCTAGTACGCAACACTGCACATTCAGCCTAGAGAGTCTGTGTCGGCAGACATTGTAGTGGGCAGCCCCATACTGGGCTATTTGTTTGATTTTAGGCAGTAAAAACAGCACTTTTTTTTTTTTAAATACAAGTGTTTCTTGATAAATCAAAGAGCAAAAATATTTATAGGTATAGTAAAATCCAGAAAGCTTCCATATCTGTAAAAATCTATATGGAAGGAACCATTGTCTGCTAAAACCCCATGTTAATTATCCCAGGATAGCTATGACCAGACATTTTCTGCTTAACAAAAACCTCAAGGAAACACACAGACCACATACACGCGGCGTCAAGGCTCTGTGTAAATGTCATAGGTTGATCACGAGATGATTTAGGAGTGTATCGGCAGCAGAGATATGACTTTTACCATAACATGTAATTTAAAGTTTTTTATTGTAAACGGCAAAAAAGTTCAGATGTTGAAATTATTTTGGACAGTAAGCTACAATTTCCATATTATCTGTACTTTCTAGGTCTGTGAAGGGTCCTATCAGCATCAGGATTGCACTGGACGATACTGACAGCAACATGGATGCAGATTGGCCAGACCTGCAAGACTACTTAAACTAACCAAATGCCAAATACATAATGAAGAAATTTAAGTACCTGCATAATTATCTATAATTGAGCAATCAAGTGAGAAATATTTTACCTATAAACATATACATTTTAATTTTTATTCTTATTTAGGTTTTTATTAACTGGGGGTCCTTGTCACTTAAATATATTAAAGCAACATGGAATACAATTCTTATTTTTCACGCATTTAAAAAATAGGATTGAAAACATTACATGCTTTATTTGAATTTTTTGCATGACAGGATATCAAGTTAAACTAGTTCCTTGAAACTAACAGGAAATGTGCAGAATTTATTTTAGTAGGTCGGTCTCGTTGGCTGAGAGGAGCAAGCTCTAGAGAAGTTAAAATTTTAAATCTGTTTATTGTGCAATGTGCAACGCAATGTGACATATTAACAAATATCCTCTTTCAGATGCAACAAAGGAAATAATTGCTTCCATGGTCCTTTAATTCCTATCCATGGAGAGACATGTCCACCTTAAACCACATACTTTCAATCACTGAAGAATAGCCCTACTTTAAGTCAACAATTCCAACATATGATGTAATATTGCCACTCAAATACAAACATATGATTTCATGTCCCTACTCAAAGCGAACAAGTCCAAGATGTGATGAGATATCCTCACTCAAATAGAACACTTTCAACATATAATATGTCCTCCCTCATAAAAAATCCAACATATGATGAGATGTCCTCGCTCAAAGAGAACAATTCCAACATATGATGAGATGTCCTCGCTCAAAGAGAACAATTCCAACATATGATGAGATGTCCTCGCTCAAAGAGAACAATTCCAACATATGATGAGATGTCCTCACTCAAAGAGAACAATTCCAACATATGATGAGATGTCCTCGCTCAAAGAGAACAATTCCAACATATGAGGAGATGTCCTCACTCAAAGAGAACAATTCCAACATATGATGAGATGTCCTCGCTCAAAGAGAACAATTCCAACATATGATGAGATGTCCTCGCTCAAAGAGAACAATTCCAACATATGATGAGATGTCCTCACTCAAAGAGAACAATTCCAACATATGATGAGACCTCGCTCAAAGAGAACAATTCCAACATATGATGAGATGTCCTCACTCAAAGAGAACAATTCCAACATATGATGAGATGACCTCGCTCAAAGAGAACAATTCCAACATATGATGAGATGTCCTCGCTCAAGGAGAACACTTCCAACATATGATGAGATGTCCTCGCTCAAAGAGAACAATTCCAACATATGATGAGATGTCCTCCCTCAAAGAGAACAATTCAACATATGAGATGTCCTCGCTCAAAGAGAACAATTCAACATATAATGAGATGTCCTCGCTCAAAGAGAACAATTCCAACATATGACGAGATGTCCTCGCTCAAAGAGAACAATTCAACATATGATGAGATGTCCTCGCTCAAAGAGAACAATTCCAACATATGATGAGATGTCCTCGCTCAAAGAGAACAATTCCAACATATGATGAGATGTCCTCGCTCAAAGAGAACAATTCCAACATATGATGAGATGTCCTCACTCAAAGAGAACAATTCAACATATGATGAGATGTCCTCGCTCAAAGAGAACAATTCCAACATATGATGAGATGTCCTCGCTCAAAGAGAACAATTCCAACATATGATGAGATGTCCTCGCTCAAAGAGAACAATTCCAACATATGATGAGATGTCCTCGCTCAAGGAGAACACTTCCAACAAACTATAAGATGTCATCACTCAAGAAGAACAAATCCAACATATGATGAGATGTCCTCACTTCCAATATAAGATGAGAGGTTCTGAACATATTTTAGCAACACATAAACTACTAATTGACTGTGTAACAAATAAATTACACTATGACTAATAATAGTAATAGTTTAATGTGTTCCCACTCTTTGGCACTCCCATTCACTGTCACCCAAAGTCATATATATCCATGCCATGTGTCAAACAATTAAGCATCGCCACGTAACAAGCAATCCCACTCATTGGATGTAGCCAAAATTTCCTTACTTACGAACCAGTTGGTAAGTAATTATATTGACTGCCAGCAATCCCAACACAATAGCAGCCACTGTAATTTACTTACAATTATTCTGCTCATTAGGAAGCATAACACTCTGGTGGGCATCCCCACACATGGGAAAATGTTGTTACTCAATGGCAACCATAACACTCATTGCCAGGCATTTCTACTCACTGATGGACCATTCCACTCAATTGGAATTATTGCCACTGAATGAAAAGCATTCCCACTCATTGCCTAGCATCCCCATTCACTGGTGGGCATCATGATTCCATGGTAGGTGTGCATACTCAATGACAAGCATTCCAAAGGATCCCCACTCGCTGCCCAGCATCCCCATTCACTGGTGGGCATCATGATTCCATGGTAGGTGTCATGGTAGGTGTCGAAGGATCATGATTCCATGGTAGGTGTGCATACTCAATGACAAGCATTCAAAGGATCCCCACTCGCTGCTGGTGGGCATCATGATTCCATGGTAGGTGTGCATACCCAATGACAAGCATTCAAAGGATCCCCACTCGCTGCCCAGCATCCCCATTCACTGGTGGGCATCATGATTCCATGGTAGGTGTGCATACCCAATGACAAGCATTCAAAGGATCCCCACTCGCTGCCCAGTATCCCCATTCACTGGTGGGCATCATGATTCCATGGTAGGTGTGCATACTCAATGACAAGCATTCCAAAGGATCCCCACCCGCTGCCCAGCATCCCCATTCACTGGTGGGCATCATGATTCCATGGTAGGTGTGCATACCCAATGACAAGCATTCCAAAGGATCCCCACCCGCTGCCCAGCATCCCCATTCACTGGTGGGCATCATGATTCCATGGTAGGTGTGCATACCCAATGACAAGCATTCCAAAGGATCCCCACTCGCTGCCCAGTATTCCCAGTCACTAGTGGGCATTACACTAACCAATAGTGTTTTGCAATAGCAGCATTATATGTAAACTCAGAACTTATTTGTGAGAATACCCACATTACCTGTTGGTATATGCTCTGTATATACAGCTCTAGTGCTCAGAGTTATGTTTCATTCATACCCCAGGGCTGAGCCGGTTTAGATCAACAGAGGAGACTGGAGGAGGGTGGAAAGATAAATACGTTTACTGACCTATAGTTACCTTGTGCAAAGATAATAATGCAGGGTGCTGCTGACTGAAGTAAGGTGAACCAGAACACCTAAGCATGTAGTCTATCCCTACCTTTTAATGAATATGGTACCAGGCTAGTGCCAGGGCAAAATGCCATCATTGGTCAGGTTAATATTCTAAGAATATTATTTAAGAAGAGGCTGATAAACTACAAAGGAGCTATGGATTTTGCAATACTGTTCACTATAAACTTGCTAAAAGGGTGCCAATGTTTTTATTTATGACCATTTTCCCCCAAAACAGAGCTCTCCATGATAAGGAGGAAGCAGGTTCATGTCATAAGTCAGGTCAAGTTCAAAATAAAGCCAGTGTATCATGGTCCATTTTCTGTGTAATAAGGAGCAGGCAATTGAGTGGCAATAAGGCACTTAGGAGACAAGTTACCAGATAAATCAGTTTCAGCTGACAAAGGGCCTCATTCAATTGCGATTTGGCCAATTGAATAGGGCTGTATATAAGCACAGAGCATATATTTTTTTACAGAAGTTTTTAGTTAGTAAACTTCTAAACAAAAGCAAGGTCTTCACTAACTAAAAACTTATGTGAAAAAATACGCTGTGTGCTTATATAGAGCCCTATTCAATTGGCCAAATTGCAATTGAATGAGGCCCAACGTAATTTGCCTTATCCCAAATAGTTATATAAACCACAGCGTGCCTTGATACTATCGCTGTCTTATACATCAATAAGAACCAGAGGTCCTATCTAGTCTGAGCTTTCCATCAATATTGGCTTAATAAATCCCTTTGATAGTTTTATGTGATTGACTCATTATAAAATACTTAGAGTATCCAAATCATACTATTGTATTATACGATTAGTATATATAATATGGCACTCATTAATTAGATTATCATAATATGGCAATAGGTAATAAGGAACTCACTAGTAGTGTAATTTATTTAAGTGTGTATGTCAGGAGTAGAAACTGCACGGAGGCCTGGGAACCAGGAATCATAAAATGGGTATTTACTTCTCCTTAATATTTCCTAAAATATAATGAATTCTCTATGAAGAGCTTCCTTCCAGGCATTAGTGACAGGCTCCTATAAATCTTCCTGGCTCCTACGTGCTAGATATTTTTTCCACCCCTGGTATATACAGTAGACTCTCAGATAACCAGAACTCTCAAGCAACCAGAAAAAAATAATAGAATACTGTACATTAAATAAAAATTACATTTACAGGGCTCAACAAATGCCAGGAGCCAGGTTGTCAAATGCTAGGAGCCAGGTTGTCATGCCACAGAATGCTTACAGGCACCTAGATGTCATCCACTGTATGTCTCTGCAATTCAGTTTTACCTGGAGGCAGACAGGCATGAGTGACTGAGCCAGGGAAGTGTTGGTGTTACATTTCAGCACCGCACCCTCCAGCTGAACGTACCTGTGTGTAAGTGAGGAGTGAAAGCTGCTGCTGCTAGAACAGCCATCACTGACAAATATACCTAACAGATCATCCTTTGTGCAGCTAATTAATAAAAAAAACAACAATTGTTGATTAATAATTAACAATTAACAACTAATTAATTAATAACTAATCCACATATTGCAGATCAGAGATCTTAAAAGGTTGAACTTGATGGACTGAAAGTCTTTTTTCAACCTCAATTACTGTGTAGCTATATATTCTAGGCCTCTTTTGATAGTGCCTCTCAAGCAACCAGAAACTAAATTTATCCGGCATCTACCAATCACCATGGGTGCCGGATAACTGAGAGTCTACTGTATTACCTTATTGAATATCGGTTTCCTTCAATTAATTCATGTAACATATCTCTTTGTAGCACGCTTTAATGCTCCACACCTGTATACGACAACTATAAGTTATAATGAGGCATACATATTGATGAATATGGAATTTGTGGGGATAAAAAAAAAAAAAGTTAAATTAATATTCTCAAATCCTGACAAAAATGATAAATCTCAATGCTAATCTATTGTGGGAAGTACTTGTTAGTACTTACATTTTGCAATATGTGTAATCTCTTTTTCCTATTAACAAAAAAAAAAGGTTATAGTTATTTATGTATATTCAATTTTATAACCCCATTTTTTACCCAATTTGATAAAATATCCCAATGTGATTTGTACCCCACTTATATTATTTGAAGCTACTATAGTTATTATAGTAAGCACGGCAGATCATGACATGCACTTTATGATATGAGCAGAGTCTGTGTGAAAGTGTGCCACAGGTCACCCTGGCAGTAAAGAGCTTACACAAAGCCCAGTGCGTGACTTAAGTAACCAGCAAATATCCTTCCTCTTTTTGGAATAAACATTAATAAACAACATGTTTTTTTCCAGATTGTATACAACAAGCTGCAGTGCTGGACCACCCTTCACACACACAGATACAATAACACACTGCGTTGGTAGAAGGCTGGCAGTGCCACTTTAACAAGGTATTAAGTAATGATCATGAAAAATCTTAAGAGTAAATCTTATATTTAGTTGGCTCTTCTTGCATCATATGGAATTACATCTTGGACTGATAGTCTGCCTGTAGACTGAGGGGGAGGTAATCCTACTGTGACTTATTATTCTATTTAGCTCTAATATCAAGTGCCAGCTTTTCAACAGAACTTAACAGAGATTTTATCGCAATCCGTGATTAGTGTTAGGAACATGGACAAAATGTCTGCTGTAACGAAAGTAACATTGAATACAATAGTTCAGAATTAAAATTATTTTAAACTTTCAAAACATCTTGCACATTTGTGAAGTTTTATTCTTCATAAGAGCATACTATAGATGTGACACTTCTGTGACTAAAACAATGTCTCACAACAGATGCCAGTCCCTGAGACCTCATTCGCAGGTCACTGAAAAAGAGGCGGAAGAACCCAACAATCGAAATATATAACTATTAGTAGTCATAGAGGAATTTATTTGTGATTATTAGGTTATTGCAGAGTTAATGTGTTGTTAAAATGTACTCTATTCAAACTGGTGCAGCATTTAGAGTGCAGCATGAAGGACCACCTTGTATGACATGTTCTGGATCTCTATGATGGTCCCCAGTAGCACTGGAAGGTAACTGGCCGGTCCCCAGGAGCACTGGAAGGCAACCAGCATGTGCTCAAGAGCACTAGAAGATAACCCGCCGGTAACCAGGATCATTTGAAGATAAACAGCCGGTCCCCAGGAGCATTGGAAGCTAACCAGTTGGTCATGAGGACCACTGGAAGGTAACTAGTTGGTGCTCAGGAGCACTAGAAGGCCACCATTTAGTCCCCCAGGAGCACTGGAGGGTAACCATCAGATCCCCCAGAGCACTGGTATATCACCAGCCGGACCTCAGGAGCACTAGGTCACCAACTGGTCTGAAGGTGATTCTTCATGGAATGTAACCAGTCATACCCCAGGAGCACTGGAAGCTAACCAGTCAGTCTCCAGATAAAAAATGTAGGAGAATGAGTATTGATCCAGGGAGGAATCCAATTGGCAGTATCTGGGTTCTGGAAGGAATTTAATTGTTTTCGCTTACAAGAAAATTTGCAGTTTGTCAATAGTTTGCCTTCCTCTGGTAATCCACATATTATAACAATCAAAGGATATCTTAAAAAGGTTGAACTTGATGGACTGAAAGTCATTTTTCAACCTTAATTACTATCAGCCTTATTAAATTGCGATTCAGTACATTTAAAAGGGGTCTTTATTTAAGCACATAGCATATTTTTTTTACAGAAGTTTTTAGTTAGTGAAGTCCTTGCTTCTGGATAGAAATTCACTAACTATAGACCCCCTTTAAATGTACCGAATTGCAATTTAATATGGCTGTAAGTATCTATGTAACAATGCTACACCATGACATGTATATATAGTATAGGTACAATGGGGTAACAGAAGGAGCTGTATCAGCCTCACTCACAGAGTGTTTACCTCTCATACATCGCTCAGTATGTCACCTGGCTTGAAGAAACATTATGCCTGGCGTCTGATAACTGCTGAGCTTTATCACCATGTCCACCTGCTCACCTCTAACCTTGTCTATTTACCCATCTGCCATACCTGCCCATAATACTGCAGTCTAACATGATCCCTGCGCCACTTCATATCAAACAGAAAACTCATTTGTCCTCCATAAAAAACTGTGACTAGTTTAATGGGCTTTACAACGTCAACATAACAGGAATTATACAGTGGGCTACATTCACTAAAAGGGACGGTTTCTCATTAATGAGGTGATATAGTTAAAGACCAGCTTGGTGAATAAGCTCTATAGGGTAATATATTATCAGTTGTAGCTCTTCATAAATATGACACTTCAATTGCACTTAAAGACAGTAGTTATGAGGTGTCTCGTTCTTCTGCTCCCGCCCTTGGTGCACCCACGGATTGACTGATCTCTGGACCTGAATTTGCTGATCCAAATGAACTTTGAGTTGATTTCCATCTCAGTGCCCTGTAAAGTGCTCCCCCTGTACATGAGCTGCGTGGCAGGATTAGTCATCGGGGCAGTGCCCTGTACTGCTTAACCCCGCTATCAGCAAATCAATATATGGTGCTATGGATATTCATGTCTGGAGTTGTTTCAGAAGTAACAGCCTTTGTTTTTTACTTGTGAGACATATCTCATATTTTGATGATTATTCTTATAAGTAAGGAAAAGCTTTACAATTCTGGTATTATTCTATGGAGCCTCCAATATAGGAATATAATAGGTCTCATATGACTATATCTCATACCTTAGCTAATGCAGCCCTAATAAGGTGGGGAAGCCAGTGATAGGGCGAGGTCAACATTTACATATAGTGAATAGGAGAAGATTTTTGCTGTATCTGCTTTTAAAAGCTTTTTTTTCTATACAATAAGTTCTATTTTCCTCACAGTCTTAGGTTTATACTTTGCATCTCAATGTATAATGAAGGGCCAGGTGAGCCAGATGTCTCAAATCTGTCATTGTCACAATGCATATGTAAATCCCCTATAGATCCACAGCGGACTGTAAGCTCTTCAGTATAGCACAGCAACATGAAAGCATTACTGGCTCCTGAGCAGGTGTTATCCTTATCTTTGCATCTATCTGGATTTGGGTAACCTCCCAAAATGTAGGAAAATACACATTTTTTTTCAAATGCAAATCCTGCGTTTTTTGTGCCAGATGGTGGAACAGTAGACAAGCATGGTTTATATATGTTTGTTATTCACAGATAATTAACAATTCTATATTTTTTTCACTTCTACTTTCTAAAAAATAGCATTTTGGTAATTTACAGAGTGGCAGATAAACCAAGAAACATTGTTTTTACTACAGATGAGACCTATTTAGATTGCCTATGCTACCTACGTATATAATTAGCCTTATGCAAATCTTATTGTATGTATGCTTGGATTTCTTTGCTATGTTTGTCCTTCTACATCCACTGGCATTTTATTCCATTTCCCTACCACCTTTCTGTAATGAGGCGTTTACACATAGGATACTACCTGTGACTTTACTGTATTTATCTTATATGATAGAATGCAGTGCAGTGCAGCAATTCAATATATATATATATATATATATATATATATAAATATATATATATATATATATATACACATGTCATCAATTATTTTTGTGAAAAAAGTGCTTGTGTTGGCTCCTTAAAAAGACACAGGCACCCCCAACCCCACAGAGCTTGGAGCCCCCTTTCCTTGAATTCAAGGTTACAACCAAGACGTATATAAATCCCTGAAGGCCAGTCTCCAGTACCTATGGCTGGAACCCCATGGCACTGCCCGAAATTATTGCCAGGGAGAAGATGCCATTATCCTCCCTAGCTATATAACCCGGGGAAGCAGCCACTTCCAACTTACCAAGGGTCCTCCCAAAGAAGCATGAAAGACTATTATGTTCTTCACAAAATTAGTGAAGAGGACAACAACACAAACATTTGGTTTCAACACAAAATCAGTGCCAGTGTCCAGTATCATGTAGTCAGGACCAGCGGGTTGCCGACACCTTCTGGCCATTAAATGCCTTAGAGAGACCCCTATCACAGCTTCCTCGACAAAAGTGCTATATGGCAATACATAATGTAGGCATCCAACCGAAGACTTGGACTAGCGCATAAAATACGGGACACCTCAGCCCAGTGCCAAAAGGCCTCTGACCCACTATATATATATATATATATATATATATATATATATATATATATATAAAAAGAGAGAGAAGAGAGAGAGAGAAGAGAGAAGAGAAAGAAGAGAGAGAGAGAGAGAACAGAGAGGAAGAGAGAAGAGAAAGAAGAGAGAGAGAGAACAGAGAGGAAGAGAGAAGAGAAAGAGAGAAAGAGAGGAAGAGAGAAGAGAAAGAGAGAGAAGAGAGAGAGAGAAGAGAAAGAGAGAGAAGAGAAAGAGAGAGAAGAGAAAGAGAGAGAAGAGAAAGAGAGAAGAGAGAGAAGAGAGAGAGAGAAGAGAGAGAAAAGAGAGAAGAGAGAGAGAGAGAGAGAGAAGAGAGAGAAAAGAGAGAGAGAAGAGAGAGAGAGAAAGAGAGAGAGAAGAGAAAGAGAGAAGAGAAAGAGAGAGAGAGAAGAGAGAGAGAGAGGAGAGAGAGAAGAGAGAGAGAGAGAAGAGAAAGAGAGAGAAGAGAGAGAGAGAGAAGAGAAAGAGAGAGAAGAGAGAGAGAGAAGAGAAAGAGAGAGAAGAGAAAGAGAGAGGAGAGAGAAGAGAGAGAGAAGAGAGAGAGAGAAGAGAGAGAGAAGAGAGAGAGAGAAGAGAGAGAGAGAAGAGAGAGAGAGAGAGAGAGAAGAGAGAGAGAAGAGAGAGAGAAGAGAGAGAGAGAAAGAGAGAGAGAAGAGAAAGAGAGAAGAGAAAGAGAGAGAGAGAAGAGAGAGAGAGAGGAGAGAGAGAAGAGAGAGAGGAGAGAGAGAGAGAGAGAAAGAGAAGAGAGAGAGAGAAAGAGAAGAGAGAGAAGAGAAAGAGAAGAGAGAGAGAGAAGAGAGAGAGAGAGAATTGCTATAGTAGTATACTTAACATGCATTAGTGCACATACATACCAATAACCAATAAATTATACTTTATAAGAAGAGAGCCCTGGTAGAAAATATGCATATAGGGACATATTGCACATCCAAAAGTCAAATATAGATAAGTACTGCTTTATTAATTAATGACTAAAAAGACTCCATAATCCCATCTACCAACCCTCTACCCCAACAGCAATAACCAAGTGTATCAAATAAACCTAACTAGACGTTTAAACATGTTAAGTAACTTTATATGATCATACACATCTAAATTAAGTGAACTCTGGACCCAATATACTAAATAGCTCATTAGTTCGTATACTGACTAGCTCACCCTATATATTACCTTCTGCTGCACAGGCCCTATGGCACAAACACGTTATAAACACGGATGTGCAGCCAGTACATTGTGTACAACTTATTATTCAGACAGGACTAGAGAACAAACACTGGTTCTGTGTATAGCAGATTATCTGAGCACTGCTTACACACGCTGTCCTCACGCTGTGTATAGATCTGCTGACGTGTGCACACGGCAAGGTCATGTACTGCTGTTTTGTATTATGTATGTTCATTTCTATATGCACAGTCTTTTCACAGGGATCTCAATCCACACACTGATTGTGGTACCATACTGTCCTACTCTTACATACCTTACATTACTTAGGGAATTTATTCTATCAGACATCAGACATTATAATTATCACTCGATATAATGCTGAGAGATAGCATAGTGATTAAAACAACTGACTTTCATTTGTATATTTACAGTTCAAATATTTTTTTATTTTAAATCCTATGATAAGCTTTATGTTACGCCTAACTAAATGTTAAAGAGTGGCACAAGACTGCACAACCAAACCCTCAATAAGACGCACAAACATCTGTGAAGTTGATCCCTGAGGCTGATCATTTCTACAGAAAAGAGTGTAGTAAACAGCCAAGACATTCCGAGAAAACCCTCAGACGTTTCGGCTACTCTAAAACTTTCAATTACTCGTCTTTTAAATGAGGGCAAAGGGCAAAGCTGTGATCATGTCCCACTTTCTGTTTCTGCTTCCCCCGGTGTCTCTCAACACTTCGGATATAAATAGAAGCCTAGAATGTCAGCTCTGCAGGCCATATGAAATGTCTACATTAGTGGTAACACTACATAATACGTCATAATGTTGGCCATATGAAATGTCTACATTAGTGGTAACACATAATACGTCATCATGTTGGCCAAATGAAATGTTTACATTAGTGGTAACACTACATAATACGTCATTACGTTGGCCATATGAAATGTATATATTGGTGGGAACACTACATAATACGTCATCATGTTGGCCATATGAAATGTATATATTGGTGGGAACACTACATAATACGTCATCATGTTGGCCATATGAAATGTATACATTGGTGGTAACACTACATAATACGTCATCATGTTGGCCATATGAAATGTATATATTGGTGGGAACACTACATAATACGTCATCACGATGGCCATATGAAATGTATATATTGGTGGGAACACTACATAATACGTCATCATGTTGGCCATATGAAATGTATATATTGGTGGGAACACTACATAATACGTCATCATGTTGGCCATATGAAATTTATATATTGGTGGGAACACTACATAATACGTCATCACGTTGGCCATATGAAATGTATATATTGGTGGTAACACTACATAATACTTCATCACGTTGGCCATATGAAATTTATATATTGGTGGGAACACTACATAATACGTCATCATGTTGGCCATATGAAATGTATATATTGGTGGGAACACTACATAATACGTCATCACGTTGGCCATATGAAATGTATATATTGGTGGGAACACTACATAATACTTCATCATGTTGGCCATATGAAATGTCTACATTAGTGGTAACACTACATAATACTTCATCATGTTGGCCATATGAAATGTATATATTGGTAGTAACACTACATAATACTTCATCAGGTTGGCCATATGAAATGTATATATTGGTAGTAACACTACATAATACGTCATCATGTTGGCCATATGAAATGTATATATTGGTAGTAACACTACATAATACTTCATCATGTTGGCCATATGAAATGTATATATTGGTAGTAACACTACATAATACTTCATCATGTTGGCCATATAAAATGTATATATTGGTGGTAACACTACATAATACTTCATCATGTTGACCATATTAAATGCTGTAAGACATACAGCCTTATTAAATTGTGATTTGGCCAATTGAATAGGGTTCTATTTCAGCACAGAGCATACTTTTTTACAGAAGTTTTTAGACTTTGCTTTTGGATAGAAGTTCACTAACTAAAAACTGTAAAAAAATATATGCTCTGTGCTTAAATAGAACCCTATTCAATTGGCTGAATCGCAATTTAATAAGGCTGTTGGTATACTGAGATTTCCCACTCCTGGACAATGTTAGCACCACGTTTCTTATTAAATGAACTCCTTGGATAACCTACCTCCATTCTTTCCACCCTC
Organism: Discoglossus pictus; assembly: GCA_027410445.1. Taxonomy (NCBI): domain Eukaryota; kingdom Metazoa; phylum Chordata; class Amphibia; order Anura; family Alytidae; genus Discoglossus; species Discoglossus pictus. Next base: position 30,755,560 of record CM050175.1, read on the forward strand.
CATTAAAACCTACCATCCACCTATTATCTCATCGCTTTGTCTGAATCTATCCAATATCATCTCCTACAAAGTATAATACTAAGTTTTAACACACACTTATGAGTTATTTATCCACATAAACACACAAACAAGTTTATATAATATGCTGACACATGGTTTCACCAGTACAGTACATACAATAATAAGACAACTATTTGGACATTATGTGATCGTATTTATGGAATCTGACTCAGATACAAGAGAATAGTACAATGTGTGTGTCATAATGACACAAGAACAGAGCAAAGAAAGGAAATATTTATAGTTTTTCGTTATCTGACATAACATACAGAATCCTCTTCTATTCTATGTGCAGAATTATTTAGATATATATATATATATATATAACCAGGTGGATAAACATATTTCATACATAAGAGTATTAGAATATATATATATATATATATATATATATATATATATATATATATATACACACACATACACAAGTGTGGACAAAAAATATCCAACATCTAGGAGTCAGGAAAATTTTATAGAAAAACAGGCTTTTTTTCTAGAAGCTAAAAAGGAAGTCCTTTATAGAAATTTACTATACATAGGGAAAATAGGTGCAAGCAGTACAATTTTTAGAAGCCCTGCTCCAAGGCTCCCAGGCAGTTTTCACATTATTATTTATATATATATATATATATATATATATATATATATATATATATATATATATATATATGCGCACACACACGCATACATACATATATATGTACATACATACCTATACAGTACACAATATATATAGAAAGAAAAAGATAATTCAATTGACAGAAGGGAATAGATAATATGTTGATATGATAGAAATAAATAAAACCCTTCAAATATATATAAAAATGTATTAAGGTATCAAAGCTTATTTTTTTCAGAAGATCAATAAAACACTTTTGCGTTAAACGCTAATAAATTTGATGGAAATATAATGTGGTGGTTAAGTAGAAGAGGGTTCAAAAGGAAGCTGCATGGAAAAATACATTAAGGGATAAGCATAAGACCGTATACCTTTTTAGGTAGATATAATGGGCATACTAGATAATCACTTTTATGTTTCTTTAGGGAAACTCACCAGACAGTAAGAAGTACTCAGTTACATATAGAATCACGAGGATAACTACAACAAATATAATGATCAATACTGATGCCCAGGTATGTATAGAATATATATGTGAATAAATACAAATAGATCTGACCTGAGACATACAGATCCTTTAGGATCATATAGATGAAGTAATACAAACAGATGTGATCCCAGACATACGAATCCTTATAGATCATATAGATGAAGTAATACAAACAGATCTGATCCCAGACACACAGATCCTTATAGATCATATAGATTAATTTATACAAACAGATCTGATCTCAGACATACAGATCCTTATAGATCATATAGATTAATTTATATAAACAGATCTGATCTCAGACATACAGATCCTTATAGATCGTATAGATGAATTCATATAAACAGATCTGATCTCAGACATACAGATCCTTATAGATCATATAGATGAATTTATACAAACAGATCTGATCTCAGACATACAGATCCTTATAGATCATATAGATTAATTTATATAAACAGATCTGATCTCAGACATACAGATCCTTATAGATCGTATAGATGAATTCATATAAACAGATCTGATCTCAGACATACAGATCCTTATAGATCATATAGATGAATTTATACAAACAGATCTGATCCCAGACACACAGATCCTTATAGATCATATAGATTAATTTATACAAACAGATATGATCCCAGACATACAGATCCTTATAGATCATATAGATGAATTTATATAAACAGATCTGATCTCAGACATACAGATCCTTATAGATCATATAGATTAATTTATATAAACAGATCTGATCTCAGACATACAGATCCTTATAGATCATATAGATGAATTTATATAAACAGATCTGATCTCAGACATACAGATCCTTATAGATCATATAGATGAATTTATACAAACAGATCTGATCCCAGACACACAGATCCTTATAGATCATATAGATTAATTTATACAAACAGATATGATCCCAGACATACAGATCCTTATAGATCATATAGATGAATTTATATAAACAGATCTGATCTCAGACATACAGATCCTTATAGATCATATAGATGAAGTAATACAAACAGATCTGATCTCAGACATACAGATCCTTATAGATCATATAGATGAATTTATATAAACAGATCTGATCTCAGACATACAGATCCTTATAGATCATATAGATGAATTTATATAAACAGATCTGATCTCAGACATACAGATCCTTATAGATCGTATAGATGAATTCATATAAACAGATCTGATCTCAGACATACAGATCCTTATAGATCATATAGATGAATTTATACAAACAGATCTGATCTCAGACATACAGATCCTTATAGATCATATAGATGAATTTATACAAACAGATCTGATCTCAGACATACCGATCCTTATAGATCATATAGATGAATTTATACAAACAGATCTGATCTCAGACATACAGATCCTTATAGATCATATAGATGAATTTATACAAACAGATCTGATCCCAGACATACAGATCCTTATAGATCATATAGATTAATTTATATAAACAGATCTGATCTCAGACATACAGATCCTTATAGATCATATAGATGAATTTATACAAACAGATGTGATCCCAGACATACAGATCCTTATAGATCATATAGATGAATATATACAAACAGATATGATCCCAGACATACAGATCCTTATAGATCGTATAGATGAATATATACAAACAGATATGATCCCAGACATACAGATCCTTATAGATCATATAGATTAATTTATATAAACAGATCTGATCTCAGACATACAGATCCTTATAGATCATATAGATGAATTTATACAAACAGATGTGATCCCAGACATACAGATCCTTATAGATCATATAGATGAATATATACAAACAGATATGATCCCAGACATACAGATCCTTATAGATCGTATAGATGAATATATACAAACAGATATGATCCCAGACATACAGATCCTTATAGATCATATAGATGAATTTATACAATCAGATGTGATCTCAGACATACCGATCCTTATAGATCATATAGATGAATTTATACAATCAGATATGATCCCAGACATACAGATCCTTATAGATCGTATAGATGAATATATACAAACAGATATGATCCCAGACATACAGATCCTTATAGATCATATAGGTGAACTCACCCAGACAGGCTCCGCTGACCAGTGCTGTGGCAGTGAGGGCTCCAGCTGAGGCTCCATAGATGTTTTTGGCATTTTCTACCAGAAATGGTGCATGTTCCTTCAGGCAGCTGGCAACGCCAATATGGTAAATTCCCAGGAAACCACAGCCAGCAAAGGAAATGTTCCAGGAAGTGTCCAGCGGGAACATCTCATATAGACCAGGCAGTCTCTGCAGAAGAGTGAATAGAGAGTAGTGAGTGCATCTCAGATCATAACCTCCTCATTCTGTATATGTGAGTTTCCTGGGATTTCTAGCTCATTATCACAACTTCATATTCTCATTTTGTTACATGTATAATAATATCATGGGTTGTTCCTATATTCTATACATTTATATGGAATATACAGTATTTATTATTATTTTTATGTAAAAACAAGAAATGTATTTACTGGTCAGTATTGCTTAGGACTTGATACAGGGAAGAGGCACCCACCTAAAGCTTATAGAATATAACACAAGCCTTTAAAAAGATATTATGTACTTTAATACTAATTGTAATATATTAACAACAAAAATAAAGCTCTGTCATATTATAGGTAAACAATCTGACATTAATATAATGTATAATGTATATTATGTACTGTTATTGTGTGTCACATATATACATTATAATCATAATATTTTACAGTACAGTATAAGGAAACACCCTTACCTCTTAAAGATACAGTGCAGCTCCTTGCCTTACCATGTCCTTCTTATCTGTATATTGATGATAACTGCCCCTTATTCAGATCTCTGTATTAGTTAATCCTCCTGTATTTAGTGCAGGATCTCCCAGAGCTGCTCTGTCTGTGTCTCCTCCAGTCTCTGTAACCTCATATTCCTTCCAATTCCTGGTATTTTATTATGGCTGGCTCACTAGCCTGTCCTCCAGTGTCATCCACCCTGACAGCCAATCACAGCTCAGCAGCATACAATTATGTAAGGAATGACAGACTCGCTATCAGCCAATGGCTGCTTAGTTTAGGGATACACCCTCATAAAGGGGCGGAGCATTGATGTGGGGTGGAAGCTGCAGTTTGACAGCCCTCTCTCACCCCCTGCTTCCTATCGGTGACCACACTCCATATCCTGACAGTGACTTGTGTCCCACATAAATAGGTCCCACCAGTGTCCTGGGGATATCATGTAACACTCCCTAACTGTAAATATAACATTATTATTAGTGTGTTTAGAGTCATAATATATACATTATATAC